>JAODVN010000003.1:4032-18538 GCA_025434125.1 Chologaster cornuta
GAATAGAATTTGTATTACTGGTTCAAATAATATTCCATGTTCAAGCATCATAAATTAAAATTACTATATTAACAGTTAACTATCTTTTAGACATTTTATAATGTACATGAAGATGTTCAGAAGATAAACTATACTATATAATGTGCTCTTCAGCTGCAGTAAGGCAGCTTTGCATTTCAGTTCATTACAGAGCTACCAGAACCCACAGGGTCTCCCGCTCCAAAACACAAGTCATCACCATAAGGCTGACCTTTCAGGTAATGTAAAACTGGCATTATTTCCACCTTGCTATAACATATATACAGAGTACTAATCAGCGTAGACCAGTACAACAGCACTCATCAAGCAGAGCAGGTTAAGGGGGTGTCGTTTGTTTCCATGTGAAATGTAGGCTGTACAGCCCTTTGTTACTGCATTGTAATCAAGAAACAAATATATATATATATATATATATATATATGAGACCAATAATCATTTATAATACTTATCTGGCTAATGGAGAGCACTAGCAAACATTTAAGTGTGTACTAATCTAACACTATCAAATCAATATTTAACACAATGTCAGGTATAAGGTTAAACGTTGTCTAATAGAGTATAAAAGCCATCTTAAACTGTTAATCACATTTTTCCAATAAACAAATTGTATGAAATGTGTGGCACTGTGTCGGGGGCTTTAAAAATACAATTTGGTTATTGAGGTTATTGAATGTGATTAATAGATTGAAATGTTGTCCATGTTTAACAGACTAGTGTTGCTGATGCCGACTAGCAAGGGAAGCAATGTGTGTGGTCGGTTAATCACACACATTCCTACAGTAGTTTTGCTACTAATTTAACAGAGAGATTGAAATTATTGGTAGGTGGCATGTACAAGACTCTGTAGGCTGTGAGAGTGGGCGTCTGAACCTTGGTTAAAGGCCAGTCAGAGGCTGCCAATGTTGGGGAAGCTCTTGAGCTTCTCTGGAAAGTCATCCTTGTACAGCACCGGATCAGCACGATGTTCAACCACCTTCAGGGGCATCGTACCAAACACGGACGCAAATTTGTTGATGCACTCAGATCTAAAGAAAAACAAATAAAAATGTCAGTAAAGTTTTGTAGTCCTATATAAAGTATACCCTTGTACACGGTCTTTCAAAATAAACATGATTTAAATACATTGTGAAATCTTGTAAAACCATGTGTTAAGAGTAAATAAGGACAATGATGGCATTCACATAGTGAATAATACACTTTGTGCTGAGTTTGTACTGTATAAGGGCAGGCGAGCTGCTAACCACCGTACCTCTCCACCATGTGGGTCTGGTCCAGAGACAGCCCGTCGATGGCAGTGCACTCAGGGCACTTGAACTTCTTCCTGGGCGTTACCTAAACACAGCCACAGGTGAAGCCTTTAGGGCTCCACACATTTACCAGGATGGTTGGATGTTTTTGGCATCGACTCCAAGTTACCACTGATTGCATGTGTGAGACCCTGGCTGCAAACATGTTTACCCTACTAGTAGTAGCAAACTTGCCCTTGTCCAGTCAGAAACGCTATAGTCCACTGCATCGTCTTATTTCATAACTGCACACATGTCTCAGATTATTTATAGAATTATATGGACCTACTGCATGCTAGGTATGGTGTGATGTACGGCCTCGTTGTTTAAAAGCCATCTGATCTAAAGTCTCTGATCTAAAACATGCTCAGGGAGCAGGAGTGCCTGTGAGTGACGCCCAGATAAGGGAGGTTAACGGCTGGGCTATAGCCCGGACCACTGCGAGGGGGAGGGTGCGGTCTAATGCATGGGTGAGACGCGATCAGACACGGGGACGTCTTACTCGACGCTCGTGCACCGCTTGGCGTACCTTTATGGGGGCTTTGCCCGTGATGTTGGCAACCAGGAAGTTCATTGCGATGTCTTCACAGTTCATGTGGGCGTCCACCCAGTTCTTTATGTCTCCGGGCATCTTGTACGTGTACAGATAGTTGAAGTACTGGAATGAAAGCGGTTGCACGCGCACACACACACACACATAATGCACCATGAACAGGAGCAGCTATTGTTTGAAATACAATGCCTTTGGTTAAGCATGAACTAAGTAGTGA
Source organism: Chologaster cornuta (assembly GCA_025434125.1). Lineage (NCBI taxonomy): Eukaryota > Metazoa > Chordata > Actinopteri > Percopsiformes > Amblyopsidae > Chologaster > Chologaster cornuta. Next base: position 6,128 of record JAODVN010000003.1, read on the forward strand.
ACCCAACCTTTAACCTCAACAAAGCAACATCTCTTGATGTATTGGCTAGTGATAACCTAGCTCCACCTGTGACCCTGCACCATCTGGCTCCATATTAGATAGATGGATGGCCCCATATACACATCAACACCCCACCAAAGACACATTTTCAATTGGAAATTACTACAATAATCCAAACTCAGTAAATCAATGTTCCCAATGCGGAGTATGTCAGAATGCCAAATAATTAATGCATCACATATGCACACTCATACTCTAAACGGTGATGAACTATGTGCATGATATACAGTTCCAGAGAAGGAGCCACCCCAGACCGTGGGTTCCCAGGGTTACCTTGTGGTAGAAGGCAGCTCCAGTCAGAACCATTGAGACCTCATTGGTCCACTCTGACTCGTACTTCCACTTCCCCATCTCATGGTCCCAGAGGTGCAGGCGGCCCGGGTAGCCCACCAGCCTGTCCGGGAACTCCCTCCACACCTAGAGAGATGGCAGACACACCGGCTCACGCGCTAGGCTACATTGCGCTGAACCTCGGCGGCTCATGCGGGGGGAAATGAGCGATCGCATCCTGGCCTCAGTCAAACGTTTAGTGCATAATGAATCTTCCACTTCTCCCAAATAGGGCCTGTCTGGCCCACAGATCACTGGTGGTAATTCACAAGCGATGTCTCTGGGGATGCCTGGTATAGGTCTCCTCTCTGACAGGCAGCTTTACGGTGCCAGCAGCCCGTGTAATCCTGTGACCGGGGCCACGGGAGGAGTCCCGGCACCCAGTTAAGACACTTCTCCCTCCACGGTGCCCTGCCTCTAATTCGCTGTGATTATGCTTAAATTGAGCACAATTGTATCGAATGCGTTTCTAAATGCCTTCAGGTGAGTGCTGCCGCTGGTGGATGCATGGGAAACATTATGCCACCGGGGCCCGTCATCGTCTCTCACACATCAAACGCAGCCCCCCCCCCCCCCCGCTCTGCCACACACACACGCTCCACCGACAAGCAGCCACACCACTGCAGACTGTGGCTGTAATCTCCCTGAATTACCTTAAACCTGGGGATCAACATGAAGCGCTTGGCTAGATTGCTGTGGTCTACTGGGAGGGGCGGGGCCAAGTGTCTGCAGAGGCAGATTTCACTACAAATGGGGAGGGGGGGGGGGGGGGGGGTGTACAACCGCAGGGCTGGGGCTCACCTCGTAGCCGAACTGCAGCTCGTCCGACGTCAGCATGATGATGTCGTCGTCGATGGCGAGTACGGCTTCCGTCTCGATCTCGTCGTAGGGGAAGAAGCGGTTGCTCAGCTTGTTCTCCGTGGTGCGCACCACTTTGAGTGGGACGGCGATCTTGGGCCACAGGGACTCTGACCGGCAGCAAACAGAGGCTTTCATTTCAGACACGCTGGTCATTACGCCCTCAGATAAAAGGTCAATACATAACAAAACACGGCACTGCACAATACATGATGTCAATCTTTGAGAATAGGCTGAAAATTATACTATTTACCAATGGGAGACATTCACATTACATCCTGGCAGATGTCCAGCCGAGTGCAAAGCTAACTGATAGCCGTCATGGAGCAAAAAACAGCGAGTAAATGTTACCATGACAATAAATGTTACCACGCATATAATGTGTGAGTGAGTGAAGTAAAATCTGTATTCGTATCGAGCGTGCACCTACACATTGACCCGCCAATGGCCTCTTACTAATTCTAATGGGTGAAACAACGCTCTTACCAGGTGCAGCGCAGGCCCATTAGGGCACACTTCCCTGGCGGCTTTATTGCATTCGCTGACTAACAGAACGATAGGTTTAATTCCTGGTCAAGACCGGCTTTATGCTGAAAGCCAAGCTGGGCTGTCAGTAAGGAAAGGCTGCGTGACAGGTTGTATACTTAATGGCCAAATGAAGGGAAATAATTACAGCATGTGGCTCCATAAATTACCGATAACAACAGCTCCCGCTGATGCCGGTTTATAATGGGCTAAAATAACGGCTCTAGTCTTGTGTTAGAGACCAACAGTCATGGTGATAAGAGCAGGCAGCCAGGTGGAGGGAATGTTAGACAAGCTAGAGCCAGTTCCCCGTCAGGGAGATCTAAAGGAAACCTCCGACATGGTCAGCTGAACTCAGATCAAACAGACGCGTCTGTGTGAGAAAACAAATGGTGAAACGGAGGCATAACTGGACAGCAACATGTCTATTACAGAAGGCGGCGTTTGAGTTTTATATCCCAAGGCACGGCGCTGCTCTCTTCACTCGCTGAGAGCCAGAGAGCCTTGGCTCCCACAAGCCATCATGTCATGCCTCTCAGTCTTTCTTCAGTCTTGGCTGCGCTTTCCGTCATCACTCATCTGTTGCACATCAGGAGCTCCTCTCTGGGCTTTAAAAACCACCATGGCATGAAGAAAATAGGAGGCGGGGGGAATGCAGCCGCCAACGTCAAGTTGGCAGTTAAATCCAGGAACATTTCCCATATGCATCCCAATAACACATTTAATAAGGCTCATGGTTATCTAAAGTATGGATGAAAAGGTGACTGAAAGCATAACTGTTGGTCCTGGTCATGTTGACAATATACTGTAGATATCACATGGGTATCAACGTGATGTTTGAAAGCCCCGTTACGTGGAGGCATATTTGTGTGAACGGCACCAAGTTTGAGGAGTGTTTGGCCAGGGATTACTATGCGAACACAAAGCATCAAGCCTAGCGGTCATTGCATGCAAACACCACTACAGAACAGGCAAGTGAATCATGCCGGATATCTGACTGGGTGAAAGGTGTGGCCCACACGATGAGGTGCAGAAAAGACTATGAGAAGGGATGGTGGAGTAAGATTGTTCATATTTCAACTGACCTATCCCTTCAATGCCATAGGGTGGCTGCCTCAGAAGCATCACCCGGGCTGGGATAGTGTTGTGTGGTCTTTGTATGCGTTCTCTCATTGGAGAACCAGTAGCACCACCACACAGCAAAGACGCAGATAGCTTGTTTTCGCTGACTGCACCTTTAACTATGGATGTGATGTCCTGCTGTACCCAAAGTTCCCCCCAAACACACAACACTGACTACAGCATTCATCCCAGCTCACCCTCCGGGGGACTTTTGTTCTGGTTGTTCCACACCACCAGTAGCTTGGCCAGACTGGGCACCTTGGAGATCTCCGTGATGACCCGGAAAAGACTGTCGATGCGGTCGTAGGTCAGCACCACCGCCGTGAAGCCCGGCGACCGTGGGGGGATGAGGGGCAAGAACAGGGGGCTGTTGACGCTCGACCATTTCTATAGGTGGGAAACAAATGACCAACGAATGACACCCGGGTGAAGTCAGCCTATCCGCCAATACAGATGCACAGCGTGGCATTTGCGCACACAGACACACACACACACACAAAGCCTGTCAAGTTGTCTGTGATTTAAAGCACCATAATGTTACTTCACTGGGAGGTGAAGTCACCTGCAGTGATTTCCAAAGTGCACCCCCCCCCCGCTTTTACAGTGAAAACTCATCCAATAACCTCTCTCTGAGGGGTTAATAGAGTCAGCACAGAGAACACTAGGCCCCTAGCGAGAATTGACCAAGAATGGCACGGAAAATCTAAAAGATTCAGTAGTGAGTATTAAAAACGAACGCAGAAAGCGGAAGAAAGCCGGGAAACGAGCATGGGGAATTAAAAAGGCAGGATTAATGGCTGTACAAGAAGAAACAAAGAGAACATGCAAAATAACCAGAATTTATCCTTTGCCCTGGTGATAATGCTACCACACTGTTTTACTGTGCAGCTCAGATGTCTTCTATAAAGCAGGGTTCATTGAGCTCCAGTCTGCTGAGAGAAGACGGGGAGGCCGGAGACACGGGGAGCTACAGAGGGAGCAAGCAGCAGGAGGAGAGTGGAGGAGCATGGTCTGCCAGCTGGTGAATGGTAAAGGGCGTCAGAGTTAATGTGGGACTTGGGTCTTTTTCCTGGCTCTCAGATTAAATGGCCTGTAAACCCTGGGAGCTGCACTGGCCCAGACTCAGATCAAGTAACACTGCTAAACCAAACAATGCTGTAAAAAAAGGGCGCAGGCGCACGCGCACACACACACACACACAACCACACACACAACCACACACACAACCACACACACATTGATTGACATGCACAACAACTAACTACGTAACTCGAGGACAAAGTCGGACATTGAAGGTACACAGGGGATTTGTTGAGAAAGGTATTTGTTAAGTAGGCTACTGTTACTTCAGTCTGGTAACTCTGCACTAGCCTCGCACCGGAATTACAGACAATACAAACGGCAAATTAATATCATCACTTATGGAGTTGTCGAGCTTACGAGGGTTACCGGAGTTGCTTAGTTGCGTAGTGCAATTTGGATGTAAGAGGCTGAGGCTAGTTTCTGCCGAATAGCCAGGTTCATGACACACTTCCCTTTGATACACACCATGTTCTCGTGCGTGTTTATGCTGGTGTCTCTCCTCTTGTGTTTTTTGTCTTTGGAAAAGCAAATAAATATGACACCCCCTCTAAACTTTGTGGATGTGTAATATGTGCACTTTGTTTGTCAAGTCTCCCAGCATAATGTATGATTGGACATTGACCATTCAAGGAAGGAGTGGTTTATAGCTTGATTAATTTTTTTTAAAAATAATAATAACAATAAAATCTAATGGCGTGTGTTGTTTACCATGTCGGCATGTTAACCAGTGTTGATTCTTTGTTAGTCTATGGCGTCATAAACATTGCAGGAGGCCCATCATCACACTTTTATTGTTAAAAAATGTGATGTTTTATCATAAAATACGCCCCTTCCCTCCCACCTCAACAATCTTTCCTGCGCCTATGATCCCGCATGGTGCCTTTAGCTAGCTAGCTAGCTGCTGCTTGAGCAAGTGAAGGCTAGGGCTTCTGCACCATTACAAAGCCTTTTTTAAAGTACGAAATGTTGTAAATCTAGCCCAGTGTTAACCCACAGGAACATAACTGATGATTTGCTAGCCAAATGATGTCTGAGGCAGGCACATTAAGGGAAGCGGCAGGAAAAATGCAGTCATATGGACACAGACATATGCAAGCATAGTGTGAAAAATGTGCGCTGGGAGGGGAGGACGGGGGCCCAGTGATGGCTTCAGCTGTTTGCAAGGGAGAGTGGAGGCGTGTGGGACCATCTGTGATAAGGAGGCATCCAATGGCATTACATGTTTTTTTCTAACGGCGATGAGAGCGGTGTGAACGGGTTTCCGGGAGCTGCTTCCCATTAGAGTGAACGTTTTTCTCAGAGAAGTCAAGGGGAATGTTGTTGAATCTCCTAGCTCAAAACTGTTCAGTGAATGTGAGTTTTGCCTGGTCAGCAGCACTGCCCATGTGTTCCAGCCTGCCCCATTCCTGTCAGAGACAGCTGCTCTAAGGAGGGGTGCACAAAAATCCTTTCTCACACACCAAACCTCACTCTAGGTCGCGCCGGTCATTTCTGTCACCCAACATAGTTGTTTTCTTGTGGCCTTCATTCACTGAATCTTCGACGCGAGAACGGGTGAGTTTGCCAATGGCTTTGGCTTCCTGTAAGGGACTTTCATTACCTTTCGCATCCTGGTCTAGTGTTTGTTTGGTGTCGGTGATCTTCTACGAATGCTGAGACATGGCAAATATTTGCAGTCATGCAGCTGGGTAATCACATGTCACCTGCTATTTGCATGGGTCATCCACCAGCGGGAAAAATAAATAGCGTTATTGTCGATAACAGATGATGTCTTCTGCAAAGATAATATATGATTTTCATTTGCACCCACTGAAGTATCACTGACTGATGGGTAATTAATGACATGCCTTGGTTTCCAGCCTGGTCTTTCCAGCACATATTAAAATGAAGCACCTTTATGACAATTATAATGCCATTGGATTCACATACCTTTTCTACATTTGGTGTCTCAAGACAAATGGCATCTTGTTTGCCTGCCATCGTCATGCTGAAATGCCCTGTTTAAATAACAAATGACCCTCCTTTTTGTGTGGGTGGGTGATGCACGCAGGCCATGCATCAGGGTGTGGTTGCTTAGCACTGGTGTTGAATGAACCCAAGAGACGGGCTCGCCCTGGAAGAAGAGCCTTGCTCACCGACGGGGGCACTATTAGGTGACAGTGAACACACCGGAGCGTGTGCAGTGCGACCAGAAAGACAGGTGGGCTAGTGTTGCACTGGAGCCAGAGGCAGACACGGGCGACAGTGAGACCTCTGATGTCCGTGGCACTATTTATCTAGTGTTCTCTGGTACACTATGGCTAGTGTAGCAGTTTAAAATGATGTCTATGTGTCTATTTAAGGGTTGTTGTGTTCTATATTTCCGTTTTCTTCATGATGGGTTACGTGTGGGTAAACACAACACAATGACATATTTTATTCTTTCACTGCCTGGAGCCAGTATTCATGCCATGTCATTGTGTTTTATTTTCCCCTCGATGGATGATCTATTTGCGCTTTATCTAAGCATCTGCGTTTCCACGAGACACACAACACATCCCTCAAAGGGTCATTGTGTCCTGTTCACAGGGGACTGTGTTTCCCGGTACCTGTTGCTGCTTGTGCTCGTTCAGAGAGTAGCTGGCAAACATCTTGTGACTTGAGCAGACACATTAAAACTGTGTGTGTTGTAATGTTCCATATATAGAATTAGCTGAAGACGGCAGAGAAGTACAAGCCCTTATTTTGCTATCGTGCACACCAGACAGTATATCGACATAGGTTATTGTGTAATGTTTATGAATGAATTGTTTAAACATAGCAACGCTGTATGGCCTTTTACTGTCTACAGTACAGTAGGTAATGCAGTTGTGATATTGAGGCTGTGATGAGCAGAGTAACGCCCGACGCATATTTAGATAATCCAGTTTGCTTACATCACTCTGCATGTCTTTAGTTAATAGGGCTTGGTCATTTAGTATTGTGACAGTTATAATTGGTATTAGAAACAGTTTAACAGCATATTCACTCAGGAGTCAGGACTACAGAACGTATGCATGTCATTGTTGAATAAACTGCTCTATGCCGTGTTTGTACGGCACACACGCGTTATGACAGTGACATCTGAACAATATGCGTAATCTTCTCATGGGAGTGGACTAATCCCTTTACAAATGACACAGTTAGGAACAATCTGTTTTGCACCTCTGCCAATGTTGTTTAAATGACTGTTGGCCAAGGTGTTTAACAGTTGTTATTTTACAACGTCATTACCCTGTTATTAAGGATAATGTGAGTTCACGACCATGTTGTTTGGGGAAAACGTGCACATATAGCTTTATTTTCAGGTCTACAGTACATTGGCAGTTTAACATTTTTGCATTGCATTGTTTGAATGTGCAATTTAGAGTGCAACACTTATTAGAGTACTCATCAGTTATCAGATAACAGTACAGCATCTACCTCCCTGGGTAAACATTCCTCGCCACCTGATCGGTCTGTTTGATACGGAACTGTCTCCTTGCAACAGAGGCATTCTTAACTCTGCTTTAAGACTTGTTACCTACCTACTTAGTCTTACTCTCAAACACACACACACACACAGCCAGTAACACTGGGCACATTTGCAATGGCGGGAAGTTGTTTGTTTCACACCCTGTGGAATTAAAACACAATCTGCAACATTGTCATATTATTATAAAAAATTATTTATTAAAAATAATAATCACACATAAATTCCCTACATTACTGACCCACCCACACAACTAGCTAGACTTGGTGTTCATTCACTTGCAGTAAAGACGTTTGCAAACTGATTGATGCCTGGTGCATCAAGTGTTCCTCTGTGATGTTTGTGTGAGGGATTCATTTTTTTTTTTTTGTCTATTGTTATTCTGGATGGAAGTGTGTCGTGTTTGTTTTCATATATATATAGATTATTATTACTAGTATTAATCTGGATTGAAGTGTGCTCGTGTTTACTATATGTTTTCATATATATTACCAGCACATTGACAATGCCAAGGGACTTGTGAGATGTTTAGTATTGGAGTCAGATGGACTAATTAACCTCTCGCCCTTCTCTTGCAGGTCTAATTGACGGCTACACGGGCGAACAGGTTGCACTGGAGGAGCAACTGCGCCAAAAGGAAGAATTACACCTGAACCTGGAACAAGAGCTGCAGGTGAGACTGCCAAATACCATAGCTGAGAGGAAGCTGTCTGGAGTTGTACCCAGAGGGGATTATTCAAATTCACGTTTGTCTAATCAGGTCTATTTTTTGAGATTTGCATGGAATTATTTCCCTTGCCGTGATGAACAGTTGGGACCGCACATGCATTAGCGCAACATAGCAGGTTAAATGATATCCTCTTACAAGTCTTCTTAGTGTAGTCCTAGGTTACATACAGGTAGGCCTGAACAATATGGCCAAAATGTATATCAAGATATATTTGTAAATTTTGGTCGATATAATATAATTTTGATATTGATATGAACAATATAAGCCGCCGAAAACCTGCTTAAAACACCCACAACAGAGTACTTTCAAACGACTGAAAAATGCATTTGTCAAGTCTATGAAATATCCTAGAAAACTATACAATTTTTGAAATAAAGATACAAATTTTCATCTTTTAGTCTTCATACACACAAGAAATGTGAAATCAGTCAAAACAGTAAACACAACTCTCTACTGTGTCTTTCTGTTGATACATTATTTACCAATAATTAATGAAGGCTATATTTATGTCCACCAGTAGGGGTCAGTAGCGCTTGTGACTGGCTCTGGAAATATCTTATAAATTAGACGCAGCCAGCTAGTACGGGTAAGCTAGCAGTTTCACAGAAGACGTGACTGGCTGTTAGGGGAGGAAGCTGTCATAATACACAATAGTAAGCCTTTCTGTTACATTTGCTGTTAGGTAAGAGAGTTAATCAAATTGTCTGGCATGTGAAAACAGCCCACTACTGTTTGGCACTGGCTGTGTGTCTAGTGCAAGTCATCAATGCACGTAGTTCGCCTTAAATACAAAAACTTCTGCGCCCGTCACTAAGTGTATCGAAATACCGGAAATATGTTTAATAATCATATATCACTGTTATTGAAAAAAATGTATATTGCGTTGTAGATATTGATATTGAATTATTGTCCAGCCCTTCATACAGGTATATAAAAATTCAAATATAATTTAGTGACTAAATGCCATTGGCCTGGGCAGGTGACAAGCAGTCGGCTGCAGGAGTTGGAGCAGGAGAGGCTGCATATTCAACAAGAGCGAGAGCTGTTGTCACGCCAACAGGAAGCCATGAAGGAGCATGCCGGTTCCCGTGAGCTTTGTATGTATCCCAGTGTCCACTTATAAGGAATGTCTTGAGGATATAATATGTAATAATATATGATTTAATTTATTACCTAATTCAGAATACTTGAATTGTGTTTAAATGGATACTCAGCTATATTTATCCGGAAGTACTCTTGTGGTTGAAACTGTCAATATAGTATTGAATCTCTGTTAATACATGCCTCTGCTGCACCAGAGTGACTTTCACCTCTCTCTACTCCCCCTGACCCCATACAGCGCACAAATACTGACATGGTCCTCTACACCTCCCCCTGGTTGGCGGTCAATGGGCACTATTAAGTTTTATATATATAGATATATATATAAAGAGAGAGATTTAATTATTTCTTGATGGTTTAAAGGGACACCCCTCTTGAGATATATATACACATACATATACACACAGTTGTGTTTGAAACGTTGATGGAGAGCTGGGGAGGAGAGCTTGGGGGCACTGTAATAACACAATGGAGGAGTCCACCTTTAACCCCTCAGCACTGGGGCATATCTTCCAGCAGAGCTTGGCATGTGACTCATAATGGTTAATACCCCATGCATACGCTTGTGCCAGGAGATGTTTGTTACATTCAAACTGGCTGGTTGTCTAATTCTGCGTTATATCCCAATTACGGTATTGTAAAGGTGTTCCATTAAAGCCATAGGTAAGTGGGTGGTTTGTAATGGTATCAATGAGACAGGTGTTGTGTAAGGAACGTCTTTCGGTTTCTTTTTAACGGCGCTGGCCTAGCCGTCCTTCTGGCTTCAACCTAACACTATGACACAAACCCCTCCTCCTCCTCCTGTGACGTCCTGTTTGACCAGAAGAAGAGCATGCTAAAATCCTGTGCTTTCTTATTCTCCTATAGGCCTAGTTGAAGCTGCAGTGGTTGCAGCACCTGAAGCAGGTGTGTCCACCTTGAGCATGGCTCATTGGCTCAGTCATATCTATGTACCTTTTGTTGTCTAGTGGAGTGCCACTAACACCCCCGTGGCCCCACCCCTGTCCAGCAGCTCACCAATCACAGCCTGGAGCTTGCTTGCTATGGGCTCACTCAGCACTAACTGTTGCTTCTGCTTTGTCTGTTGATTCACTCTTCTGCTAGTTTATTTCTTTTCATTTATTTCTTTTTGGTTGTTCCCGTTTGTCATGTTAATGTCTCTGGGTCAATGTTGGCATGCATGACTAAAGAATAATACAAACGACCTTCAGACATTTATATTTTATCATTACCTCCTAAATGTCATTCATCATTGTGCCTAATTGAGATCGTTTTTGTAATCACTATGGAGTAGCCCATTATTCTGACACCAGGTGCGATGATTGACTGATCAGGGATCCCCTTTCCCTCGCCTGCTAAATGTACTTGGGGCATGGATAATGCAGTGTGTGGACCAGGGGCGCAGTGGTGGGGGGGATACGCCCCCCCCACTTTTGTAAAAAACAAAATCGTCCCCCCCACTTAAAAAAAAAAAAAGGAAATATTATTCTTTTTATTTAATTCCATGACCATAACGATGTCAAGACAATCTCACTACAATACATTTCATCAATATTTTTACAGAATGTATGTTACTTTCTGGTGGCGAACTTGTAAAGTGTTTGCCTTTCACGTGGGAGAGTGGGGTTCGATTCCTGAGTGCGGTACTTTTATTTTTTATTTTTTTATAACCAGAAGCATAGTTGAACAGGCTTAAAATGTGAAACATTTCTCGTCATACTTTCGTCCCCCCCCACTTTAAAAACCTCTCCTGCGCCACTGGTGTGGACTGTCTTTGTCTCTGGCCTGCCCGGCCAACTGCACTCTTGCATTCTTCCTTTGGCCAGCCTCCAATGGGGTTTCATGCCAGGGAAGGCCCTTGGTGGTGGGTCACTGGTGCTTGGTACATTGGTAGCAGCAAAATGGGCAAAGCAGGGCATCGTTGTTGGAATGTGCTGATGGAAAGACACCTGAGATGTTGGAGAGTCTGAGGTTATTACCCTTGAAAACAATTAGGATTAGAAGGAATTGCCAGTAACAATAACATGACATATAATTAATTACGCAGACCCGGCATATCTGTGTAATTGAATGAATATGAAAATCAGTTAGACCTCATACTCTTCAACGGGGTCCGTCTCTGCGTTGGGTTTCCAACTTTACACTTACTCCCCTACTCCGTAGACCTCCTGGAGGAGACGGAGAAGCTGATGAAGGAGAAGGTGGAGGTACAGCGACAGGCGGAGAAGGACAACACGGACCTCCTGAAGCAGGTGAAGCTCCTGGAGGCCGAGCTGGAGGAGCAGGTGAACCGGGCCATTGAGCTGGAGCAGGTTCACAAGACGGAGAGCGCAGACCTGCGTCAGCAGATCCAGGCCCTGGAGAAACAGCTGGAGAAGAACAAGAGGTTCCTGGACGTACGTATACCAGCAGGGAAAGGAGCGGATGCAGATGAACGAGGCATTTTCTGTGTTTAGACAGTATAAAGCATATCCAATTATGTGTTTTAATTAAAAGTATAGTCGACTGTTGCAAGCTCACGTAAGCTAAGTTAGCAAGCGTTCTTTAAGATAACTTTAAAATATATCTTTTTAGCAGGGTTCCACAGTTTTCTAATTTCTGATAATCACAATGTAATTACCAGCTAAAACTGTTTCAGTAAGTTATATTGATGACTTTGATCCATTAAAAACGTTTAAGTGTTCTTAAAAGGTCTCGCTCTCTCTTAAGTTTGTACATTGCTCGACAGGAACAAGCTGTGGACCGTGAACACGAGCGGGACGTGTTCCAGCAAGAGATACAAAAGCTGGAGGAGACTCTGAAAACCCCCCAGAAACAGCAGGCTGGCTCGGAGCAGAGAAACCGAGAGGTAACCGTAGACCATCTATTCTCTCTCTAGGCTGTGGAGCGTAGCGTGTTGTGGGTATTCAACACTGGGCTCAGTGTCACTCAGTGGAACAATATAGCTTGTATAATAACCTGCACTTCAGCAGAACACGATACCTGACTTGTCCTACTGGAGCTGTTGCATAAACAGTGGGACTCCTGAATGTGAATATGAGCTTTACGTAACTGGGATTGTACAGAATTTGGGTTTGTATTTTGATAAATACAATAGAAAAATGCAGCTTTA
>JAODVN010000003.1:105474-115901 GCA_025434125.1 Chologaster cornuta
AGAAGTATGTTTCCCCAAGATATGTTCTTAATATTAGAAGTATGTTTCCCCAAGATATGTTCTTAATGTTAGAAGTATGTTTCCCCAAGATATGTTCTTAATATTAGAAGTATGTTTTCCCAAGAGAGGTCCCCCCCCCCCCAGCACACGTCATGTCCCTCACCTGAACTCGTGCTCGCTGACCACCTCTCCCAGGTACTCAATGATGAACTGCCCTGAGCGCAGGGCCTCCTTGGTGCGGATGCCCCAGCCCTTGCCCTCGGCGCGGAAGCGCTCCAGACACTGGACCCACTCGTGCCGCTGGATGTGCTGGTTGTCGCACTGCTCGGCGCAGGGGCAGGAGCTGGGCGAGCACTCGGCGAAGCTCATCCTGGGGTGAGGGTGGCAGGGCAACCAAACAACAGTGAGACAGCGTCTAAAGTAGTGAGCGCCCAGAAATCGTTGAGTGTCACTTTTACCACGCCCCAGTTTAGACTGTGTATAATGTGAAACCCGCACCAAGTCACGTCCTCTATTTCAAGCTCTTTGTGTTATGTGCTGTCCTGTTGTCCGTACCTGTTCAGGCAGTCGTCGAGGCAGCCTTTTTCAGTGGGCTCCTCGGGGGACCTGCAGTTACACAGGGTCGTTTCATAACCGGAGAGAGGCTTCACATCCACGTAGACGTCTGTCACACACAGGAGCACATTGGAAAAGCATCTCAGACGTATATATAACCCCAGACACAGCTCCACATAACTACACGCTAGAGTGAGCCTGCGTGTTTCCATTGTCGATTAAACATTTTGCTGAACTAGTATTGATCAGATCTACAGGCGATGCCGGACAACAGATGCAGTTAATATACATGTGTAAGTAACAGTCTAGTCAGATAATAGGATGAAGGAAACCCAAGATCGACACTTACTCGATCTGATCTTTTTATAAAGGGGGACATCAGGCCTCTTGTGAAGCTGTAACAAAAGCAGACGATGTGGTTAGAGAGAAGAAGCGGAACATTTTAAAATTGACCTGTATTGTAGGTTGTAAGTAGGAAGGCATATTTTACAAGATTACCTGGTCGTGTTTCCACAGCCACAGGATGTCATAAGGCAACTGAAAGTCAATACGCTTTTGTCTCAGGTACTTCCCTAAAAGAGAGAGAAAAAAAATGAAATGAGGTTTGTTAAGGTAATTTAAGTCAGTTCCTGTTTTGTTCATTCCAAATGATAAAATAGCTCCTTAAATATACGCTCCTTGATTTGTATCGAGAATAGGGCTGGAAGATATTACCCAAAATCAAACATTGTACCTCGATTACGATTAATGAACGATTATTTTGCCAACCAAGAAACCTGGGAAAATGATGTCAGTTACGGGTTCGGAATGTCGGTTCCGATTACTTTTCGGGTAATTGCACAGCCCTAATCCAGAATACGGTTTGGTGTGAAACTGCTACAGCGCAAGTCCCTCCCACACCTGTTGGTGGCTGGCCGTCTGCCAAACTCCTCTCTACCCAGCCGTACTTCTCTACCCTTCCCCCTGCTTAGTTAGTTATCTTAGAAACATATTACACGGAGCTGAGACCGTCAACTGGGGTTCTGTGGGTATTAACAACCATTGTGAAGAGTACCTTTAATATCGGATTAAAGCATAAAGTAAATTGTGGATGGGCATAGCGTCTTCACATCTGAAAATTGTCGAATAATTGTCAGAGCCCTAAACTTCTATTTCACGCTTAAGAGACAAACAGCAATTAAGTAATCATGATAAGTGGCAATTCAAAACTCACCAACATGTATAGGAGCGGGAAACAATCCATGCTCGTGTTCCCCAGGTATATACTCTAGTTTCTCTTTCTTCAGCTGTAGCAGCTGACTCCTGGGGCTACAAAACACAAAAGAAATATCTGTAAACACAAAAGACACTGCCAGGGCTGCTCCAACACTCTAATCAAGATTATTTAGGTCAATATTTAAATCATGATTATTTAACATGATTAGTCACTGACTTTGGAAATATGTTGCATTTAACGCACCTAAAAACAAGGGTTAAGCAAATGACAAGTGAAAATGTCCCTAAATACTTTCACTTTGACCCTGTGAGGGGCAAAATGCAAAGGTGAGCACGCCTGTCATTCAGAACACAAATAAAGAGCTTACCTGCAAAACAAATGTGCAAAATAAAAGTTCATTTCTCAATTATATTGTTTTGTAATTGTCAGGAGCCGAAATTGAGAATGAGCAATACTCTGGTACTCTGTAACATTGTGCATGATCCCCGAATGAAGCTCAATATCACATAATCAGTACAGATGACGAAATGCATAAACTCAGCGCGGACTCACTCCTCGGTCTTGTACACGTCAGAGTAAAGCCCCGCCTTCTGGAACTTTTTCTTTGGAGGTCTTGCAGCTCTCTTCTCCCGCTGGCTGGTTATCGGGATGGGCGGGGCCTGTTCCCTGGAGACGGTGCCTGGGCGCTGCGGGGAGCAGTGGCCATCTGGCTTGCCTTCCAGTGTGCTAAAAGAAAAAACGGTGACTTTGTTACTACTAGCGCTGGGCCTGACAAATATCCCTATTTATACCCTAGCAGCATTAGCCCCGCAGCTCCCAACGTCCCGCACCGGCCTGCTGTGAAGGGCGATGCTGGAACACGCCTTACCCATGGAAGCGGTGGAGCTCGTCCTGGGTGAGCCAGACTCCTCCTCCGCCAGCCCGAGACCTCATGCCCAGGCCGCCCAGGTTCTCCTCTCTCTCCGCAAGCTGCTCCTCCGTCTCCTCCGCCTCTTCTACCTCCCCATCCTCCTCCTCCTCCTCCTCCTCCTCCTCCTCATCCCTGTCTCTCTCCCAGTGCCTCCTCTTCTGGCCTTTCCTGCGCTGGCCCTGGACCACCGACTCGATGGCGTCCTTCACCGTGTCCCCCTCCCTCGCCCTGCCTCCCGGCGGCCCCCCGGCACCCCCGCCGTCTCCCGGCCGCTCCCGGTGCCTGGCGTCGGCGGGGGTGTCGCCGGGGGCCGGCGGCGGGGAGGGCAAGGGGTGCTTACGGGGGCGCCCGGGGCCCCTCTTCTTCACCACGTTGTTGCCCGTGCGCGCCTGCCTCTGCAGCTTCTTGACGCGCAGGATCTTGTTGACGTGGTGGAGGCTGTGTCTCGGGGGCGGGGCCCCGCGGGACGGCCGGGGCGGCGAGGCGTCCTGCCGGTAGTCGTGGGAGACGGAGGAGGCGTGAGGGTGGAAGAGGGGCGTTTGGTGAAGGGGGTGCTGCTGCTGCTGCCGGTGGTGGTGGTGGTGGTGTAGGAGGTGGAGGGACCCCTCAGGACCCTCCGTGGCCACGCCTCTCGTCTGGAGTAACGCAGTGCCTTGGCGGAAAAAAGGACCACAGGCGGAGGGATACAAACATTACCATGCTGGCCAGCGCGCGCACGCACGCACACACACACACACACACACACACACACACACACGGTACTAGCGACGACAGCATTTCGATACGGGCGCTTTGATGAAAGGATTGTAAGCTAACACGCCAAAACATCTCCTAGCAGTCTGCCGGCGTTACCGTTCCCTGTGCGTGCTGAACTAATACTCCTGTCCTTCGACGCTGCCCGGGCTCCGCAAATAGGATGACAAACAAAGTGGTGCAGACCGCACACAACCACAACAACACCCAGGCCTCCACAGTGCATTACCAATGTCCGGGGGCGGAGCTTCTGATGGAGCACCCTATGGCAGCGAAAAGTGTTCTCAACAATCACTTGGCATACATCTAATATTTAGCCAGTGTCACATCTTTCTGGCTCTATTATGTGAGCTCTTCTAACAGGTTTTAGGCCAACACATTGCGGTATAGCTTCACCCACTGTCAACCCAGCGCTGTCAGCGTGATTATAGCCGCCGGCAACGTCACAGCCCTTACGTAGCGTTCACATGGAACACGGCCAACAGTTTCTGGACGGCATGGCATAGACATCCCGACGTGCCGTTTTGCCGTTGCTGGGATTTTATTGCCGGCCACGCAGCATTTTGCCATCCTGTCCTCGAGCGCGCGAATATGATACCCCACGTCTGCAGTCCATGTGAACGCAGCATTGTTTCAGTGTTCTGTATGTGTCTCCAGGCTGGGGGGGGGGGGGATTAAATCCTTGCCGTCAACCATGCCGTGCAAAGTCTCGCAGGGTTGCAGGGCTAGAATGCACCGCGCTCTTACAATGAAATATTGCAGCGCTGATGTTTATTCATGAGCAGCCCTCAGCTGTCAAAGACATCAGAATGAAGGAGGCAGCTGCCAAGCAGTTGCTTCGTGGCATCAACTACAATGATACGCGTGCACCAAAGACATCCTTACGCTCGGCACACATATCAGCGTTTGACTAATAATAGACCAGGGTAATAATACTAACGATGGTGGGGGAGCTTAGTCTAAAAGTACAAAAACACCAAAGAAGACTGGTCTGGTCTACAAGCCATCCTGCATATTCCACATTCTCTCTCTCTCTCTCCCTCACCCCCTGCCACCCCCTAATTCACACTAATCACCGCACGTGTCACTCACTGGTCCTCATCCGCTAGTGTGGGGGCCGCCCTCTCCAATCTCGCAGGTCATTTTCCCCGTCAAGACTTCTCACATTCTTCTCCCCAGCACAACTCTCCCCCCTCCCTGCCCCCTCCCTGCCCCCTCCCTGCTCCACGGGCTCTGGCGGAGGAGGCTCGACGAGCTAAAACGCCGCTGGGGGAAAGCGTCTGGTGTTGCGGACGTCGCTTGTGTTAGCTGCTAGCGGAGGTCAGGTTGCTCTTTCTACGTCTCGGTTGTCCCCCCCCCCCTCTATCCCCCTTTTGTCTCGCCACGGTTATGGCCTCAGTCCTTTAACCACGCCCCCTTCTTACTGCCCTCGCGACCTTAAGTGACCTCCTCCATTCACTTCCCTCTCCCCTCATTGACGTGATCGTTTTATGCTTTATTGCTCTCTCTTTCACTCCATCCTGGTTTATTTCTCTTTTGTCCGTCCGCGTTAAATTTGCCTTATTCCTTCCTTGCTTTTGCGCCATACAGCCACCTCCCCCCCCCCCCCCCCCCAACCACATACACACACCTCCACTGTGTATTCTGTGACCGCTGGGCGCCCTGGTTCCTGAGCGCTAATCTGGGATTACCCAACAGGGACATTCCTTACAATGTGTCTCCACAGCCACACACACATCCATTAACTCGTTCTCCTGGGTGAATGCGTGCGTACGCTGCCGCCCGTCTGCCGCTGTGAACACACGAGCCCGTGGGCGACTACTGGACCAGATGTAGCCTCAGAATCATTTCTTTTTACACAAAGGCGATATTTGCTGTGGCCAACTCAACGTAGGGCCATTGTAAGTCATTCTGGTAGCTTCTGATCAAAGGCCAGCCAGGGAACGTATTCTTTCAGAGGCGGGGGGGTGGGTCTCCCGTCGTACCCTAAAAGCCATTTCAGGGGAGGTCTGCCATATGGCATTTTGAAGGAGGCTCTGCATGAACACAGCCGGTGCAACTAGTATCACCACAGCTGACAACTGTTTGCGCACATTGGTCACAGTAGCCGTGCCGAGCCTAAAAGCTCATCGGACGGTGTGCGTATTCAACCGCTGGTTACTTGAGGCAATAAGACTATTTTTGGAAAATAAATTGGGTGCACTATTGAGTTCAATAACCTTCAACAATGTCAAATTCAATTTGGGTCGAAAGCTTTTCTGGGCAGAATAGCCTATCAAATTCCAAAGCTATAGAGCTTTGTGAAACACTGCGGAGAACACTTAGCAAAAGGAATTAAAAGGTCCCATATATCACGAACAACATCCAAATACTGCTGTTTCTATTGCTGTTGTCGAGTATAAATAATTGACTCATACTGAAGTAGATGCACGCTGAATATTGCTGTCTAAACAGATGCGTGCAGCAGCCCATTTTGCATGGCTGCCTTTGTGCTGTAATCCAAGCCCCCCCCCCCCCGGTGTGCCACAGAGCGGCTGACTCACCCATCTCTCTCCTTTCTGCTGACGTGGAGCGATCCATGCGGGCGAAGCTGGCAGCCTCCGCCCTGCTGCCCCTGCCCGACTTCAGGGAGTTGCGTGTGAGCGCGGAGGCGAACAGGTTGGTGTGGTCCGGGTGCTCCTGGTCCTCGCCGGCGTCCGGGGGCTCCTCCTCGTCCTCGTCCTCGCTGTCGGAGCAGCCGGCGGGGTCCCTGGGCCGCCCGGGGCCCGGGGGCGGCGGGGCGGCGGACGCCTGGCTTCGCGACAGCTTCCCGTAGTCGGCCTCGGAGCCGCCCGTCCTGAACCAGGACTCGGCCGGGTGCGGCCCTCCGAGCACCAGCCGGGAGGGGCCCAGGCACGACGCGGCGCTCTCCTTGCGCTTGTACCTGTCTGACGACGAGGATGAGGACGAGGGCGAGTTGCCCGTGGCAGCGCCGCCGGCCGCTTGCTTGCAGCGCTGCAGGGGCTCGGCTAGCGTCCCCAGGCCCCCGGGACGCTCCGCCATGCCTCCGTCCGGCTTTCCGACCGCTGCCCGGCCACCCGGGGCTCCGCGGCCGCCCGCCCCGTCCTCCGCCGCCGCGCTCGTCCCTCCGTCCTCCTCGCCCGCCCCGCAGCGCTCCCGGTGCTTGTGCCGGTGCTTGTGCCGGTGGTGCCAGTTGAAGGACAGCTCCGACGACATGGGCGGGTAGAGGACGGGCGGGCGCCCGCCGCCTCCTCCTCCACCTGCTCCAACTCCTCCTGCTCCCACGCCCACGTACTCCTGCCTCAGCAGCTTGTGCTTCTTCTTGTGGAACTTGGAGGGGTTGAGCAGCAGGTGTGACGGGTGGTGGTGCATGTACGTCGGCGGGGGCGGCGGGGGGAAGGAGGCTGCGTGGTGGGGGTATAGGGCCCCAGCAGGGGGGTAGCCCCTGTAGTACCCCAGGCCCAGGGGCCCCGAAGAGTAGGGCACGCTGTAGGACGGGTGGTAGAAGCCGCCGCTGGACAGCGGGAAGCCCAGGCCGGGCACGAACGGCACCTCCGACATGGACTCCCGCAGCTTGGGCGGCCGGCCGCGCTTCTTCTTCATCTCGGGCTTGCGGACGTAGTGCAGCGGGTCGCAGGGGTAGGCCGCGTGTGGCGAGTAGTAGCCGCTGAAGTTGATGCGGAAGATGGTGGGCAGCAGGTCCCGGGGGAGGTAGTGGTGCATCCCGCCCGCGCCGGGGGCCCTGCCGCCTGCTCCGGTCAACCGGCCGACCCCCGCGGAAGAGGCGGCGGCCCCGCGGTGGGCGGCGGCCCCGCGGTGGGCGATGCGGACGTCGGCCAGCCGCGCCACGATCTCGTCCAGCTCGGCCAGGAAGTCCGGGTCCTGCCGGCGCGAGCGCAGCTGCAGGTACTTCTTCTTGCGTTTCCGCTTCTGCCGCTTCAGCTTGTCGTAGCCGGGGCAACCGTGGCTCCGCCGCTTGCACTTGTGCTTGTGCTTCTCCTTGTGGCCCAGCAGCAGCGACGAGGAGGTCGGTGCGGCCGGGCGCGCCCTCCGGGGGTCCGCGAGCGACCGCGGCCCCCCGAGCGGCGACGGGGACGGGTGCTCCGGCAGCGCCGAGGGCGAGTGCCGCCGCCGGCCCCTGGCGCCGAGCCCCGCGCCGGGGCCCATGGGCATCAGCAGCCCGCCCATCCCGCCCAGCCCCGTCGTCGGGACGGCGACTCCACCCAGGCCGGCGCCCCCCGCGGTCTTCTCGCCGCGGTCCGAGGTGCTGTTGTTGTCCGTGCCGATGCCACTGTCGCTGGGCACCGTCTCCTCGCTGTGCGACTCGCTGACGGGCGACGGCGTGGCCTCCTTCAGCTCGCTGAGCGGCGCCGGGGAGGTCGGGTGCAGCGGCCGCGGGGGGGACAGCCTGTAGTGGTGGTGTTGTCGGTGGTGGTGGTGGTGGTGATGGTGGTAGCCGCGGCAGGACGCCGTCGCCGATGACGACGACAACGACGACTTCTTCTGGGAGGCCGACGCGGCTGCCGCCGGGGCCAGGGAGCCCAGGGAGCGCGGCGTGGGCGCGGAGAAGGCCGGCGGGGGGAAGGGGAAGGAGTGCTGGCCGTGGTGCGGCCCGTGGTAGTGGGGGTGGCCGGCAAAGTGCACCGAGCCGGGCTCCACGAAGCTGCCGTCGCTGATGGGGCTGTGGCCCCCGCTGGACTGGGACAGGGAGGGCGAGGGGAAGACGTCGGCGGCCGACAGCTGGTGCTGCAGGTGAGGCTGGAGGTGTCCGTGGGGCGACGCCGTGCTGGGCGACAGGAAGGGCTCCGGCGGCGGCGACGAGGCCTGGGAGCTGCCGGCCGTCTTGGGCTTGCGGCCCCTCCTTTTTCCCATGTAGATGGTGCCCTTCTTGCTGACGTTGATCTGGGGTCCCAGCTTGCCCCCGAAGGACGCGGCCAGGGAGGACAGCGATTGCGTGGCGGCGGCCGGCGGCCCCCTGGGTGGGTCCTCCGCCGGCGGGCAGTGGAGGATCTGGCTGAGGATGCGCTTGCGTTTCATGCTCTTCATCTTGTTGATCTTGCCGATGATGGTCCTCATGATGAGCTGCCCGTTGCTGTGGAAACGCCCGGCCTCGGGGGCCAGCGTCGGGGGCTGGCCCTCCTGCGGCAAGGTCGGGGGCAGCCGCTTGGGACGCCCACGTTTCCTGGGCAATGGCTTGGGGGGGTTCAGGTCCACCTCCGGGTGCAGCACGGGAGGGTCCTGCTCCTCTTTCGACTTGAGCAGGGACGAGAATACCCGGGAGGGGGGCAGCTTGTTAGGGGGGCGTCCGCGAGCCGGGGCGTCCAGCCGGGGCATCTTTGACTTGGGCCTCCCCCGCTTCCTGGGCTGAGGCGGGAAGAGCTGCGAGCTCTGCAGCAGGGGACTGGGTCGGACCTTGTTTGGGTTGGGGGGCCTGCCCACGGGCCGCTTGGCCGGCGGCGGGTCGTCGGGGCTGGATGCCGACAGCGCCTGGCCCCTGTTGGCCAGGCGCGTCCAACGCGGCTTCCTGCCCCTGCGCTTCTTCGGCGGCTTGCTGTCCCGCTCCGCGGGCGAGTCCGGGGACGAGTCGCCTGAGTCGACCTCGGGGGGCGACGGGGAGCTCTCGCCGTAGCCCACCGGCGACGCCGTCCGGTGCCGGCCGTAGTCGCGACTCGGACTGCCGCCGCGCTGCTTGCTGGGGCTGCAGCTCATCCCCCGCTCCCCCGCCCGGAACGCCTGACTAGCGGCCGCCTTGTCCCGCCCCTCCTGCCTGCCCGCCGCTAACGGAGAAGAGGGGCACCTGGTGGAATCTCGGGGGGCCTCCCTGTCCGGCTCCCGCTCCCTCTCGCAGCTCTCCTCTAGGCGGGCGGGGCTCTGCCGCAGGTGGGCGGAGCCAGGGGAGCCCTGGTAACCCGTCCTGGGCTCTGGCGCGGCGGTGTAAGCGGGCGGAAGACGATTGGGTGAAGACGTGGCGTGTGGCACGCAGTGGGCCCCGCGGCTCTGTGACTTGTCCTTCGGCGGTGCCGCGAGGCGGATGTTGCCGTGGGCGACCACGGGGCTGCTGCTGCGGCTGCTGCCGTTGCTGTTGGGAACGCTGCCGCCCTTGGTGGCCCCCTCCGCGTCTTCTCTCCTCGACGGCGACGCCGGCGGTCTGTCGCCGGGCCCGTCTCGGCTCCGGGAGCCGTACGGCCGCCCGGGCGGCCGTGAGACGGGCGGGGGCGGGGCCAGGTGGACCACCCTGGAGTAGGTGTTCCTGTTTGCCATGGCCCTGTCCCGCTGTTTGGCGGTGGGCGCCATGAAGCCAGAAACAGGCGGGGCGGGGCAGGGTGCCAGCTTCATTGGCTTGGTCGGCTTGGGGGTCTTTGGTGGGCAGGTGGCTATGAGCTGGGCTAGCTTCTCAGTCACTGTGGGCGCCCCCCAGCCAGCAGTCGCCCGGTCCTTGTCCCGCTGGCTCTCTGCGCCGTAGGGGTACGGAGGCTTACTCCCTTCCGCGCAGGGCTCTTTGGGCGTGGCGGCCGGCGAAGGGGGCGAGGACATCAGGGGGTGGCCGGCTTGCGCAGCGGGCGTTTTCTTCCCGGACAACGGGTGGTGTTTGCTCTCTGCTAAAGGGCGGTGGAGGTTGAGGGGTCTCTCGGGGGTGGCACTGGCTGCTTTAGGGTCGGGCTTCGTGTCCGATTTACAGGCCGTCTTTGGTACACCCTGCAGTAAAAGAGGGCAGCAGGTTAGCGAGGACATTCGGCGGTAGCTGTAAACATTCAACCCGTCTCCATAAAACCACTGAAGCAGCGGCCTGTTAACGTTTATGTGAAAAAACCAAATGGCTGACCAGCGTTCACACTGTGCCAGCACGTATCAACGAGGGTGCTTGCCTCAACCTCTGCACCATGCGGTTCATTCGTCGCACCCAAAGGGAAATGCTTTACTCCGCTCAACAACACTTACGGGGGGTCAGATTGGGGACAGAGAGGGAGAGTAGGAGAGGTGGGGGTCAAGATC
>JAODVN010000003.1:454020-466814 GCA_025434125.1 Chologaster cornuta
CGATCTGGCTAAGTGTTATGTTCTATCCACCGGTACAATGAGCCTATCGCTCTCTGAGTGCTCATAGTAAAGGTGAATGTTCAGCCACACCACTCATTCTCAGCCTACTCCTCCTCTCTCTCCAGGGCATGCCCGGTGCCCGCGGTGCCTCTGGCTCATCTGGACCCCGTGGACCCCCCGGAGATGCAGGCCGTGCTGGTGAGCCCGGCCTTGCTGGACCCAGAGTGAGTCATTTGACCTTATTTGTCTTTAGATTGACCCTTTGGATGATTCCTAATAACTCTGTATCGTCGTCAGCCATTGATGTACAGCACACAATGGAAATGGCAGTGTTGACTGTGCTAGCATAGTGCACTACTGTCATAGCTACATTTAGAGTTTAGAGAGAGAAAGGTATACAATAATAACTTCCTAATGCCTTGAACCGTAGATGTTAAAAATAGAATGATATTATGTCAAGTGATTTTTGAACAGCGACTTGACAACCGACTCAAGGGGAGAATCAATATCCTGACTGATCTGTGTCTTTATCTCTGTAGGGGCTTCCAGGAAGTCCCGGAAGCGGTGGACCCCCAGGAAAGGAGGGACCTTCTGTGAGTACACAGATTTACCCACCCCTTACTGTTGCACTACAGCTACCTGTATGAAAAGCCCTTATTATCATGAATGGGCTGTACTAATGGTACTTCCTGCTGCACTACTTGTTTCCTCCACCAGGGTCCCGCTGGACAAGATGGCCGCTCTGGTCCTCCCGGCCCAACTGGACCCAGAGGCCAGCCCGGTAACATCGGCTTCCCTGGACCCAAGGGACCTTCTGTGAGTGGAACCAGGACCAAGCATGCACCATGTTAGCTAAGGAAAACCTTAAAACGTATAGTTGTTTCCACTGCGTATTACGATATCTTTCTATTCTTTCTACAGTAATAAACAGGAGGCCTATTACAGTATGTGACAACATGTAGATAACCTTTCTGCTCTTTTCTGTCTTTAGGGTGAGCCTGGCAAGCCTGGTGACAAGGGATCTACTGGTCCCACTGGTCTGAGAGTAAGTAACCAGGAAATGTGCATAGAGACCAGCCTTCATACTATGTTTGACATGCTGGCAGTTGTCAAATATACCTACTTATCTCTCTCTCTCATTATAGGGTGCCCCTGGTCCTGATGGCAACAATGGAGCTACTGGCCCTGTTGGAGTTGTTGTAAGTACCCCTACCTGTACTGTATGTAGCCAGAGCTGGTCCAAACCTATTGTATTTAGTTTAAAGGATTGTCCTCTCTAGGCTAGTTCTTTAGCTTACTGCTAGCTTCAAATCCAGTTTAACACAATGTAGAGCAATATGCTCTAAGGTCACCAAACCACAATGTACAAGCTGTTAAATGTATGGGTCCAGTAATACATAGGGGTGATTCTCTTCTTCCTACAGGGTGGTGCTGGCGAGAAGGGAGAGCAGGGTCCCGCTGGTTCTGCTGGATTCCAGGTTTGTATTTGCTGTTACATATTCATTTCTAACCTTATCCTATTGTTACATGTGTATTTGAGTTTTTCTAATTGTGTGGTCAGTGTAGTCTGAGGATACCTCAAATAATGACAAATATAGTAATTTATTATATATAACATTTCTCCCAAACAAGCCATTCATCCTCTGGTTGTGACCAGAAGCCTCTGACCTATTTTCCCTCTCCCATAAATATGCCATGTTAAACAAAAAGACGAACTGAAACACAATGTTAAGTGCAAAAGACAGGGCTATAGTGTCAAAACCTGATGTTCCTTTCCTACTAACGTAGAACGAGTTGCTCTAGTAACCGTTTGTACTTTGCACATAGACATGATAGCTCATTGTACTTGACACACATACTCCTGCTCAGCAAATAAGCCTTCTTTCACAGATACATGTGCTTTATGGAATACAGTAAATACATCAGTATGCCTGATATTTCTATCCCATCTTAGCATCTTTAACCAGGTCAATGTTTCATGTATTTTATTGAATCAGTCTATGACATATGACATGGTTGCACTTATATTGGTTGTAATATATTATGTGTGTATATTATGTTGGTTGATGCATTGGTATTGATGGATATTCACAGGGTCTGCCTGGCCCCCCTGGTAGTGCTGGAGAGGCTGGCAAGCCTGGAGACAGAGTACGTAACGTGCACGCGCGCACACACACACACACACACACACACACACACAGTAACATCTGAGTACTGACAAATGATTGTATTTGTTCATATTAATTATCACAACATTAGACATGAACGACATGGATGTCATGCTTGTGCTAACCATGCACGTCTCTACAGGGTATCCCCGGAGATCAGGGTATTCCTGGACCCTCTGGTGTCAAGGTAGGCCTTCCCATTTGCCCTGTTCCTTATCATATATCATTTTTACTGTGTATATTAATAAAAATATATATGTTCAACCCATCACAGTACCTCACATACACACCTGATACGTTTATTTGAGGTGTTCTCACCAGTCAGTTTCAGATAGAGCCAAACTCTTAGCGCAAGTCTATCCTGCAACAAAAAACAGGAAAATAACAATATACCTCCAACTGTGTTCAATTAGGCGTACAGTGGCAACATTTACAGGCACACTAGTATTCTACAATTATTCCAACTATGGCAACATTCAACATTTGATAGGTGTCATGTAAACAACTTATTTTCCAAATATGGATTTAGTATTTAGCATTTTCCAATAAAAACACTATGCCAATATTATTTGTTATTGAACTACATTACAGTTCATCATTACAGGTTATCAAAGCAGGGAGGCTGGTTAGATGTTCCATTTGTCTTACTGTTTGTGTCCCACCAGGGAGAGCGTGGTACCCCAGGTGCTGCTGGATCTACTGGACCTCAGGGACCCATCGGACAGCGTGGACCCGCTGGAACCCCTGGCACCGATGGTGGCAAGGTGGGTCTCCGTCTGTATGCAGATATGTCATAATATGTAGTTTGTACACAAGTGAAACACGTTTCAAGATGCATGCAATGGAGCATACTATCAGAATTCCACTACTCTAATCGCCGATTCGCCGTTGTTTAATCTCTTCTCATTTATATTTAATCCCTTCTCATTTATGTTTAATCGGTTCTCACGTATGAACACAGAAGCAAATGTCATCCCTGTCCAACATGTATTGTTTTAATACCCAAAGATACCTATCATTGTGTTGTTGGAAGGCACATGATCCCATTTGTTCACAAAGAGGATGATTACTATTCTGTCTCTGTTTCCAGGGAGAGCCTGGTGCCGTTGGAGCTGCCGGCGCCCCTGGACATCAAGGTCCCGCCGGTATGCCTGGTGAGCGTGGAGCTGCCGGTGGTCCTGGGGGCAAGGGAGAGAAGGTAGGTCCTGAGTGTGACCACAGCCCCATATATATGTTGTGTGTATATATATACAGTATAAGTAGTAATACAATCACCTAATTAATAGTGCCCAACTGAGTTCCACTGGAGGCACAATTTATACCTTGGTTTCTTTTTATCTGTCTTCTGTAGGGAGAGGCTGGCCACAAAGGTCCCGACGGCAACATTGGAAGAGATGGTTCTCGTGTAAGTTCATCTCATCAGCCCTCTAAGATATCAAATATAACAGAAGTATCTGTTGGAAACGTGACGTTCTGGTGTATTCTTCTCCACGACTCTAGGGCATGCCAGGACCTGGTGGACCTCCAGGACCTGCTGGTGCCAACGGTGACAAGGTTAGTAAATGCAAAGCTATTTTCTGCACTGTACCTGACAACAATGTTACTAATAACATTTCTTTTTTGGGGTACCCGTGATACTTAAAACAGAGTAAATATTGTTTGAACTCATGTCGAGATAGCGGACATTTCACACGCAGTGACCTAGAACACAGAAATATCAAAACATGGTATTGTTAATTCTCTTCTCATTCTTCTATATTTAATTAATTTATTTTATTTATTTTGACCATGGTGCCAGTGTGTTGGATCAGGCTCTAGTCCTAGTGTATAATTAGTTATATATCTGACAATAGATCTCTCAGCTCCCCATCGCCACCCCCTGTATGTCATTTATTACTACATACATATAAACATGCAGTTTCACATAGTCAAGTTCTTTCTAATCTTTTATATCAGAGATTCATTATATTAAAGTACATTTTCAGTTAATACCATTGTAAAAAATATATAAAGTTTTTTTGTCAACATTTTAATTTACTTGAAACCTTATCAACTCATCATCAGGTACAGATTTTTGATCTGTACTTGATTCATCTGTCACATTGGTCTAGACATGGTTCTTTGTTATGGTTATTGCATCTGTCCATAAGCCATGAAAATGACAAATCCATAATGTAGCTAATCTTTATCTTTTTCTCAACAACAGGCGTATGCATGTGTCATCGTCTTATAACGTCAGCATTGTGTTTGTTGTCCAGGGTGAGAGCGGTTCCTTCGGACCTCCCGGATCAGCTGGCCCACGCGGACCCTCTGTGAGTGACCCCCCCCATTGCTACCCTTCCATCACCATTAGGCTGCATGCCATATTCGTATGGAATGATAACGCCAGACTGCTTGTGTCGTCCAGTAACAACAAACTGTGTCCGTAATAATTGATGACATTAATATGAACCAACTACTTATGTCCACTAGGGGGAGCGCGGAGAGGTTGGACCTGCCGGATCTCCTGGTTTCGCCGGACCACCTGTAAGTCCGTAGGCAACCATGTTACAGTACGGTTACGGTACTGTGCCATCTCACTGCATGTCCCGTGGGCCCTCCCACCGCTGAGCCAAATGTCCTTTTGTTGCAGGGTGCTGACGGTCAGACTGGAGCCAGAGGAGAGCGTGGCCCCGCTGGTGTAAAGGGAGAGACTGGCTCTGGTGGACCTGCTGGCCCTGCTGGACAGTCTGGACCTGCTGTAAGTACCTCACAACCTGTAATAACACACACACACACACACACACACACATACAGTGCTTGGCTGTACATTTTCCACTGGAGGGGCGTTGAGTTGATATGAGTTGATGTGTAGCAGCAGTTTGATTCACCGGTGCATTGTTATTACTTTGCATGCGGGTTGCATTGACGTAGCACCGTAGCACAGCATTAGCGCTGCCCAATAAATAGGGTTGCCTCATCAGTCGGTGAGAGTTTACAAAGTGTGAACTGTATTGTGTTACTATGGAGATGCCTAGCCCAAACTGTCTTCCTCTGCTCATCTAGGGCGCTGCCGGCCCCGCGGGACCTCCTGGAGCTCGTGGTGACAATGGCCCTGCTGTAAGTCCTCATGCTCATATTTATATATGATACCGTTTATATGCTGTACACTACAGTGCTCCCATGATGTAGCCACATGCCCCACACACTATTGTATGCTTATGCTAAGCAGCACAAACTGTTCCTCCATTTTATACACAAAGGTACACACACATTACTATAAAGGAGGGAATATATTTCTAGATTAGCAGGCTTCCCGGCATTCCTGTCCCAGATTGTGTTTTGACAAATAGGAACAATCAGTTTGTAACATAATGATGTATCTGATTTGACATCAAAACTGTGAAGCTACAATAATACAATAATACTAGCGTAATTTAGCATTAAAAAAAGTGCCAACACTGTATAGAAAGACGAAATAATATTTTATTAAAATCCCCCTTTAGCTCAAGAAACAATTGTTCCATAGTATAATAATAATACAAGAACAATAGTATTCACTACTATATATTATACGTATTTGTATAAAATAGTATAAAATATTTGTAATAAAAAGAAGAATTTAAACTGGAAACTGATGTAATAGCTTTAAAACATGTGCTGTGCGCGCACACACACACACGCACACATACACTCACCAAGATGTGTTTGTGATCCCAGGGTCTGACTGGATTCCCTGGTGCTGCTGGCAGAGTTGGTGCTGCTGGTCCTGCTGTAAGTATTGATTAGGTATTGATAGTGAGTCATTCTACCAACCCACCCTGCATAACCATATGCACAACATAGCAGGGTGGGGACCCTAGAGGAATGATATATAATTATTGATTATTAGTTTTATTATAGATTTACTGTGTGGTGCTTATTTGTATTACACACACACACACACTTGTTAAAGCACCTTCTTCCTCTTTGTTCCCCTTCAGGGTATTGTCGGGCCCCCCGGACCCTCTGGTGCCGCTGGCAAGGACGGTCCCCGCGGTCTCCGCGGCGACGTTGGCCCCGCCGGTCCCAGTGGAGAGCCTGGTATGGTTGGACCTGCTGGTCTGTCTGGAGAGAAGGGACCATCTGGAGAACCCGGCCCTGCTGTGAGTAACTGTTTTCATGAATGAAACCCTCCCAACAGTTATCCACTAGTGCTCTTTAATCCGGATTTGGCTAATCTGTGTGTGTGTGTGTGTGTTCAGGGTGCTCCTGGAGCTCCCGGGCCTCAGGGTCAGCTGGGATCTCAGGGATTCGTCGGCCTGCCTGGTCCAAGAGGAGAGCGTGGTACGCCTGGAGGTGCCGGTGGACCGGTGCGTAGAGACCAACCGTTGTGACTGTTGTAGGCTGGGGTTCTGTTAGCTTGTGCTACATGTAGCCTACCACTTGTATTTACAGAGGGCGGAGAAGCCTTGAGCCCCGATCTACCAAAGCATCTTCGCTCTTGTAAAAATGGATCTATACAATCTGAAAATAGGAACGATCAAATGTACATATGTGCTGTACTGTATAGAACAGTAGAATTGTAATATCTAAACAATGGAGATTACATTTTTTTTTTTTTTACTGTGGAGCAAATGTCACCTAAACTTGACTAAACCTGACTCCAGCGACTGCATAACATTGAAGAATGCTAAAAGGAGATGAATGATGAGAGGGGAGAGGCTTAGAACCCCCCAATAATCATTAACATACATTGATTATGATAAAACATGAGGGCAGAAATAGTACAGTCAGCCAGCAAGGACCTTGAGAGATGTTTAACGGATATGAGCCATATTCAACCCATAAAATCGAAATGTGTATAAAAACAGGATTATAGTCAATGTTAACATGAATGTGTCTCATCACAGTGCAGTCCTCTTATTTAGTTTACACCTCAAAATACACCATAGGGTGCAGTTACACTTTAGTAGCAGGAGTGATACTTGGACCAATAGATACCACTACCGTCTGGGCCACTGTGTCTCACTGTCTCTGTTCTCCACAGGGAGAGCCTGGGAGACTTGGACCAGCTGGCGCCCCCGGACCCCGCGGTCCCCCTGGCAACCTGGGCATGCCTGGTATGACCGGCCCCCAGGGTGAGGCTGGACGTGAGGTAAGCTGGCACCACATCACCTGGGAACCCTGGTGTGTTACCACAGCAACACGCATTCTAACCACAATCTCCAATCTGTTCCACAGGGTAGCCCAGGTAACGATGGACCCCCAGGCCGTCCCGGTGTTGCTGGATTCAAGGTATGTATGCACACACACACACACACACACACACACACACACACATGCATACAATCTCTCTGCTGCTGTGTCTGACCCCTCCCCCTATCCCATCCCTCCTTCTTAGGGAGATCGCGGTGAGCCCGGATCACCTGGACCCGTAGGACTTTCTGGAGCCCCAGGACCTGCTGGACCCGCTGGTGCTGCCGGCAGAGCTGGAAACCGTGGAGAGAGTGTACGTAGCTAACGTGCTAACTGACAAGCTAGCCTGCATCTGAGAAGATATTTTATGGAACATAAAACAGAGACTGTGGAGACAGTGTATTTAGCTAACATGCTAACCGAACAGCTAGCCTGCATCTTATAAGTTATTTGATAGAACATAAAACAGAGACTGTGGAGAGAGTGTACGTAGCTAACGTGCTAACCGACAAGCTAGCCTGCATCTGAGGTGTTTTGATAAAACAGAAACTGTGGCGCGAGTGTGCAGTACATAGATAATGTGCTAACCGACAAGATAGCCTGCATCTGAAAATCAATATGATAAAACAGAAAGTATATGTAGCTAACGTGTTAACCGACAAGCTAGCCTGCATCTGAGGTGTTTTGATAAAACAGAAACTGTGGCGCGAGTGTGCAGTACATAGATAATGTGCTAACCGACAAGATAGCCTGCATCTGAAAATCAATATGATAAAACAGAAAGTATATGTAGCTAACGTGTTAACCGACAAGCTAGCCTGCTGTATCTGATGAGATACCACAGCAGCTGCATTCCATTTATTCTCCTTTTGTCTTGCTTGCAGGGCCCAAGTGGTCCCGCTGGACCTGCGGGACAGGCTGGAGCCAGAGGTGCTCCTGTAAGTATGCTGTACAATAACTAAGAACAGAACCACCACACAGTCATTTATTCATTTAGACAATTGTTGCAATCATCTGATAACAGGAATATAAAATACACACATTGTTTTGCATGTCATAATGTCAATCTGCTCAAAGATTGCTGCTCAAATGCTGCTCAAATGTGCTGCTCAAATATTGGTGCCCCCTAGGGGTACTACAAGGTACTACATTAGATTTCTTTTTTAGATTCTCTATAGATTCTGACCTAATGATGATCATTTTAATAGTAAGATAGTATTTTTTAAATTTTTTATTTTATCTTTTATCTTTTTATCTTATTTTACTATAATTTTGTGAACAAACGTCAAAAGTATTTGAATGAAATGGTATATTAATGTTCTTCTATCTACAGTAGTAATGTAAATCCATTGAAGAGGGGGTTTGAATGTTCTGACTGTGTGTGTGTGTGTGTGTTGCAGGGCCCCGCTGGACCTCGTGGTGAGAAGGGAGTGGCTGGAGATAATGGAGAGAGAGGAGCCAAGGGTCTGCGTGGACACATGGGTCTCCAGGGGATCCCTGGGCCATCTGTAAGTGGCTGCTGTCTCTCTCTCTCCCACACAAGCACACACACACACACACACGTTGAAGGTATACTCCAGTTGAGGGTGCACGGTACGTACTGTGCATCTCAAACGTGTTTTCTCCACACAGGGACCATCTGGTGAGGCCGGTCCCGCTGGCTTGACAGGACCTGCTGGACCCAGAGTGAGTGGAAAAAACATCCCCATAATGCATCACTGCTGTTGAACTTCATGTCGTCCCACATTTCCTGCTAGGAATCAAATGAATACTGCAACTAAGCTCCACGCTCTATTGTCCTTAGGGCCCAGCCGGACCCCACGGACCACCTGGCAAGGATGGCAGAGCCGGTTCCCATGGTACCATCGGTGCCGCCGGCGCTCGTGGACCACCTGGATACGTTGGACCAGCTGTAAGAGCGTCTCCAATATCTTCAACTCTGCACCCTTAAAATGAGCACCCAACCTTTTCACGTGAACGCCCTCCCTTTCCCAGGGTCCCCCTGGCTCCCCCGGCCTTCCCGGGCCTGCCGGCCCCGCCGGCGGCGGATACGACGTCTCTGGAGGATACGATGAGTACCGGGCCGACCAGCCCACCATGAGAGCCAAGGACTACGAGGTGGACGCCACCATTAAGTCCCTCAACTCCCAGATCGAGAGCCTGCTCACCCCCGAGGGATCCAGGAAGAACCCCGCCCGCACCTGCCGCGACATCAAGCTGGCCCACCCCGAATGGAGCAACGGTGAGCTGACACACCCCCGGATGGTTGTACCAAAGATAGTGGAATAGTAACGAGATGGAGCACTGTATTGTATTTAAATAGAAGTCACAACAGAACGCTTCGGATCTGTGTCACCAACAGCATGTCGTGTGTATGGCTGCTTCTTCGTTCCCTGACGGAATCTTGTCCGTTCTTCCAGGTTTCTACTGGATCGACCCCAACCAGGGCTGCACCACGGACGCTATCAAGGTCTTCTGCGACTTCTCCACCCGCGAGACCTGCATCTACTCCCACCCCGAGAGCATTGCCCGCAAGAACTGGTACAGAAGCACTCAGAGCAAGAAGCACGTCTGGTTCGGAGAGACCATCAATGGTGGCACCGAGGTGAACCTTTCATTTGTATTCCAGCTGCATGATTGGTGGAAGAACATTCTTCTACACTATTGTGCATTATAGATGTGAACACGCATGTTCTTGGCCAGGCTGCCATTGCTGCCGACCTCCATTTTGTAGCTCATGTGCCTCCACGTTGTGGGAATGACAATAAAGTTGAATTGATAATGAGAATAAGTTCTCAATTGGCCTACAGTACCTGGTTAAATAAATGTTGAATGAAAACATAATCAATTCTTCAAACCAACTCATTTTACTAGCTTGGTTTTAGCATGAGAATCCCCCCGTGATGAACGTACTAATGCTTGAGCGTGGCATACAAGATAGCCGGATGAGTATCCATGTAGCTTCTCTCTCCCTTTGTCCCTGTCCTAACCCCGTTGTCTTTCTCTGGCCTGCAGTTTGCCTACAACGACGAGAAGGCCCTGAGCCCACAGAGCATGGCCACCCAGCTGGCATTCATGCGCCTGCTGTCCAACCAGGCTAGCCAGAACATCACGTACCACTGCAGGAACAGCGTGGCCTACATGGACGGCGTTAGTGGCAACCTCAAGAAGGCCGTGCTGCTCCAGGGCTCCAACGACGTGGAGCTGAGAGCCGAGGGCAACAGCCGCTTCACCTTCTCCGTTCTGGAGGACGGCTGCACGGTAAGGGACCGCTCTCTGTGCTGACTGCCTCTAGTGAAGGCCAGAGCGCTCGTGACAAGGCAGAGAGAGAATGTGTGAGGTTGACTGTTTTGCCCTTTTTCGGTGATGTGTGTATGGAAAGCTGCTATGTGGTTGGTTTACATATATTTGATCCCCGCCGGTTTGGTTTTGTATGGTGAGGGAAATGATTGTGTATTCTGGTTTAGTATACCAAGACACAATCTAGTCTATATTATGTGGCAGGTACTGAGATACTGTGGGGATGCCTGCACTGAATCTGTAAATAAGCAATTGGCAATTGACAGTTGTATTTATGTTTTAGTTTTCCATATCTGCCACGGTCAGATGCCCTTCTGAGCATCTGTGCACTTAAAGAGTACATGGATAAGTAGCGTATCTCAGTGTCGCTTGTGTGAGGTCTGTTAGTTTGGCTACAGTGCTCTGAATACCATCTCCCTTTCCTCCCACAGACACACACTGGGGATTGGAGCAAGACAGTGATTGAGTACAGAACAAACAAACCATCTCGCCTGCCCATCCTCGACATTGCACCTTTGGACATTGGTGGAGCTGATCAGGAGTTTGGTTTGGACATTGGCCCAGTCTGTTTCAAATAAATAGACTCATGATAAATTAACACCCAAAATAAGAGAGAAAGAAAGAAAGAAATATCTGCCCTTCTTTCTGTGTTGTTTTTTATACCGAATGCTGATTTCTCTCTGCTAATCCACTTGCTTACGTTGGGCAACTATCGGAACGGACTGAACGGACTGTTAAGGAGCGTGCAATGCAAATTAATACAGCCACCCAAAGGGACGCGGGAAAACACCTTGTTGTGGGACATGATGTCATCGTTTTGTAAAAAATAAAAAGAAGTGTAATAAAAACGCTGAAAGTATGCATCACTTTGTGGTCTTTGTATATCTTCCAAAGAGGAGGTTTATAACCACAATTTCCATGAAAAAAAGGTTTAAACTACCTCATGCCTGTACTTTGAGAAAATACTATTGAGGAAACCTGGGTCCGCAATGTTACAAGTTCTAAAGCTTCAAGCTCTATCAGAAGGTGCTCAATTACTTGAAGCAAAGATCTGTGGTGCTACTATGCAACTGTGGAACGAACCACTTTTTCACTGTATTACTTTGTATTGACCTTTGAGGAGTCTTGAACAGGTTCCCCCGATACTCCCCCATGTTAAGCAGGTGGAATGGTCCTAAATCTGATGTCTGTTTTGTTCATCCTTTTTTTTTTTTTTTTGCCATTTATTTTTCTTTTTTCTTTTATTTCATTTTGTGTAGGTTTTTTCTGTTGTTTAGGCTTTTTCCTTTTCAAACCCCACATCCAGTGTTCAAACTGACAGCACATATTTCAGACAATTCCTGATGTTTTTTTGTTTTATTTTATTTTATAAAGATGGCCTTTCTTTCTAAAAAACAACACCACAAAGTTTATTGTACCTATTTTGTATATGTGAGATGTTTAAATAAATTGTGAAAAGTTCTGAAATAAAGCATGTCCAATGTTCCAAAACCCACCATTCAGTGACGTAAGTGCCTTCATATTTTGACAATACCAGCAGGTTTGATATGAGATTGTCACTGTATTCGGTCTTTTTTGTTTGGATTATGATTTATCATGTTTTAATGAAAAACATTACATGTGTTTTCCAACTTCTTCCCCATTTCCCCACATTCATGCTCTCAAACAGCAGGTTAAATATTATGTACAGTAATATTTCTTATTTCTGTGTATTGTCCATGCCAATGTCTGATTACTAACTTACATTGTTACTTGTAAATACATGCACCGCCTGATTGCTTTCTTTGCATAATACAGCTTTTGAATCCAAAAAATGGGTTTGATTTGGATCAAGGCATGAAAGTATTTTGAATAACCTATAAAACTAAAAAACTGAAAACTTTAAATATCTACAGTAGTGAAAATATAAGTGTAGGCTTAATTATAGAATTGTTTCATTATAGTACATTCCTAAATACAGGATGTTGTGACCAAAATCAATATGAGAAAGATATATGTGGCATCGAAACAACAATGTAACTACAATGTCACTAACATTTAGCTATTGCTATTTTGCTATATACTTATTTACAAAAGGAGTAGTACTCTCTGACTAAAGGTAATACATTTTATAAACACTAGAGGGTGGTATGGTAACAATTATTAGTATTTCTTCAGTTCAAGTTTTCA
>JAODVN010000003.1:472112-484162 GCA_025434125.1 Chologaster cornuta
GTGAGTGTGGATGCAAACTTGGCACAGCCATATTTCCCACCCCCACCACTCTACCTCTCCATGCTTAGGCCTGATTTAAGTCTAGACATCATATTGGAAAATGGCTTCCACGCCACAAACACACAAGGAATGCTCGCGCACCGCTGGGGCTACGCTATTTATGGAGATAGAAGTGTGTCTCTACCTGTGGAAGAATAGGAGCGGTGCTAGGTGCATGACAGCTAATGGAAAACAAATGTGGGCAATGTTTCAAATACATAGCCTTAGTGTTTCATTAACGACAAATCTGGTCAACGTGGAGAGCTGTGCTAGAAATGCATGGGAAAAACCAGGACGTTTTATGTGTGTTGTGTGTATTTGCAAGGCCTACATAAGTTTCAGGTTGGTATAGCACAATGCATGCACAAACTGTGTTGGGGTAATTCACAGGAAAAATGCATTCACTGAAATGTGGGTTGTAAAACCACAACCCACTGACTGACAAGCAAGCAAGGCATTTCAACATTAATATTATCTGAGAAACTAATATGGGAAAGAGTCAGCTGGAAGTGGATACACTGGAACCGAGCATGTATGAGATACAGTAAACAGTATGATATGTGGTTTAGAGATGAGACTCACAAGCAGATACTGAGTGAGCCCCCTTGGTAGAGCTGCTGGTTTCTCAAGTCGCATGATCTCACCGTCCCAGTTAAATGTAATGTGCTGGTGCATGGTGGCATGCTTGAAGACTTGCTTCACGTCCTCCGTGGAGGACACATGAAAAAAAGACACCGTGATAGCCTCTACCACAAAATGAAGATGCCGACACCAAACGTGGCTTTCTGCCACTGTTGGCATAACAGAGCTCACCCATGTTGGATGGCAAATTAATCAACAGGGCATGAAGCCGAGAATTGTAGCGCAAAAAAAAACAAAAAAAAACATTCCGTTTATTGGCTCAGTTCAAGGTTTGGATGGTACTGTAGGTGGAGACATACGTATAACTACAGTAATGTCTATGCAGAAAAAGCACAAGGCCACGAGCCCTAATGATGTATTCAGTCTTTTCTAGTTCTCATAACATTATAAACGTTAAATTATAATTTATTAGTGTGTGTCATTTTAAAATATGCAATCCTTTTGTGATTCTTTCTGGCTGGAGACTCATCCAGACAGACAGGTTTTCCATGTAGCTGAACTCTACAGTATATAGATTGGAATATTCTCTATTTGGGAACAAAAACACACTGTAAATCAGAGATGTTTTATAATCCAGAAATCTCACTGCTTTATAGGGTTGTTGTTTTTATCCCAGAGAGGAATGGTTAAATTAGCTGAATAAGTTTAGAGATTTAAAAATGAGTCCAGCCCTTCGGGTCCGCTTCAGACAAACAACCACAAAACTGTATAAACTTGGATTTTATGATAGGGGACCTTTAAAAGTTGGTAAACTCACTTGTTCTTCACTGACACATGGCGTAGCTGTGTGGGCTGTTCGCGCCGAAAGAGACATTTTTCTCTGCAGTATTCCACTGACTGATCCCTACAGCCAGTGGAGGAGAGACACTGAACATGAGTCCTAAATTACAGCCTTACTAAAGAAACAAAAACAAACCAATAGAGCAACCTGTTTCTTATTACCAAACAAGCCGCGTTTCTGAACGAGATGCGAGAGGAGCTGAGGGAAGAAACAATTTAAAAGGAGAGAGAGAGAGACAGATAGATAGACAGACAGAGTAATAGAGAGGTGATTCTTATTTCAGCTGGGCTCTCTACCTTTTGGAACAAAACATTTTGGGCGCAAGGGTTTTTTTCATACTTTAATGAGGCAATAAATACACAGCCTTTAACTCCTTAAAGGATAGGTGCAAAGCTAGTTCCAAGCCTGCCATTTATATTAGCAGCTTATATAGACCTGTCAACACCCACCAAAACCCCCCTAACTGAGCTACAACTGCATTTCATGTGCGGTGTTTTATACATATATACAGTATATTTATGAACTCTGCATTCCAACAAATTATGAATTTTTTACCACTATAAATTATGCATTCAGCCTTCATGTTAAAATGTTGGCGTGCTTTGCCTCATGTACTTTATTACAGTTATTATCAAATAAAAAAGCCTTTACAGAAACTTTAAATAAAAAGAATCAATTTATGTATTTCTATATATATATATAAATCAATTTATGTGGAAAAACAAAATTGCAGCAATTAATGTTTTTAATAGGTAATAAAGAAGGGATTGAATATTTTGGTTGACGTAGACAAGCGCTGTAATCTAATGAAGACCAATGAGAACTGGATGGAAGGCGAGAACAGAGATAAATTCTGCAATGCATCATAATAAAGCGACTTTGACAAGTCCATAATCTCAGTCACAGTTATTTACGCTTGATGACTGCAGTCAGCATATGCGCGTGGCATAATGTGTGTAATGTTTTTCGTGCAATTTTCCACTTGTGCATATGTCTCATAGCTCACTGCCATTAGTATGTTCATTAACCTTTAGGAGAGGAAAAATAAAAGACAACAGACCTTTTAATTTGCCACCAAGACAACGTCACTCTAATTGAGCCTTTTAAATATAAAAATTTACATACTTGCATACATAATCAGACACAATGATCTTACTCCCTGACGGCAACAATTAAAAGGAAATTCACTTATTTTTCCATGCAACGTGTGCAGCGCATTTCAAATCAGTCATAATGTACCAACGCCTCGCACACCTACAGAAGCCTGGCATTAGGACTGTTTAAATCAATTAAGCAAATGTGAAACAGCAGCCAGCACAAATGTCTTCTTCCCTGCTCACACACACACACACACACACACACACACACACGCACACAAACACACACACACACACACATACACACACACGCTCGCACGCACACACACACACACATGCACGCACACGCACACACACACACACGCACACACACACACACGCACACACACACGCACGCATTTCCAACTCTCATACCGCATTTGCCACTAGACAACTTTAACTAACCTCATCATTTTCACTATTGACTCACTGTAAATAACAAAAGATAAATAAAACCTGCTTTAACATTTAAGTTCTACCCATTTCCATTGTAGAGTTTTAATTGTTGTGATATTACTTTGTATTATAAACTATTCATCATATTAATCAAACATGGTAGCTGTGGGATTACTTATAGGCTACCCTGTGTGACTTGATCTGGACCTGTCAATCATGACACAGGGGTGCTGCAGTACCTGCCTGTCAGTCATGTTTGCGAGGGCGTGGCCACTTACCTAAGATGGTCGTGCCATTTCCTGTTTTGTCAAACTGCAAGCAGGAGCTGAAAACCACGAAGAGGGCATCTGGGGCACACAGCACTGACTCAAACAAGATCCACCTGAAGCACAGACAGAGACATAAAGACATGCTCTTGTCAGTCAACAATGTAATAAATACTGTAAATACTTAAGATGAAGGTAGTCAGCTATTGCAAGCTAAATGTAAGATAAAACACTTTTTGTAAAATTCAGTATCTACTCGCATTTCGCTAGCTTACTGTTTTCTGTGCTTGTTGAAAAAAGAATGATACTGCTACACAGCCCTGGCTCCGTAAATAGCTAAATAAACAAAGTGTTGAACAATGCTCACAGTACAGCAAAGCCATAGCACTACACTTAGCTTCGTAATGCGTTTCCATGTGTGGAGCCGCGCCGCAGAGGTCATTCGTTCTTGAGAATGAATTACCTTACCTTTAATGAATCCTTCCAATTTAGACTCAATGATAGTGAAGCAGCACCTTACACATGGCCTATATTACATAATGCGTCCGAGATTAAGCCTTTTACAACTTACTTTATAGTGGACCATGAGTAGACGCTGCTGTTAACATGGCTGTGGTACGCATTGAGTGTGCTTAAAGCAGGGCCTTGCTTTAAATCTCTGCTAACTGAAACATCCCTGTAGTTCATCTAGATACACAAACAAGTACCTTGTAGTCGTCATCTCAGAGTGAAATTAAACACAGTAGCAGACAGTTTGTCAATCTACACCTTTTCAGGGGGTCCTTAATTCAGATGTATTTTATTCCATAAACTCATTCAGTATGACAGCAAGAAAGTGTTTTGTTTTTTAGAAATCAGCCTGGGCTGCCAGTCTGACTTGGCAGCTGGCACAGAGGGCCAACTTTACACCACTGAGAAAGTGAATAAATATCAAGTTTTTTATTTACCACCTTTAAAACAAGTTCAGAGCCAGTTGATGAAGTCCTTCAAAGTAAATGTAATAAAATATAATTTACTGCATCTTGGAAAACAAATGCACCGTGGTATGAAAATAAAATATGCAGCATTTGGATGATATCAATTATCTTGATATACTGTGAATACTATTGTATCAACCACCTCTCTCTAACAACACACATGCCCACGTGCATGCTCACCAATAAATAAATTAATGGACCATTGTTAGCCCACTGAGAGCCCCCAAGGGAGAGAGAGCCCTGGGTGGGAAAGGGGAGGGGTGGTCTGCAGACCACATAACAAGAGACTCAATACAGGCCCAATGCATTATGAATTTCACAAACACATTTGATAATTACATTAGGGGTCGCCGCTAATGAGGGGTCCCCTGGGAGTCCATCTATTAACACTATTTCAATTTCCAGGGAAGGCGATGGGGGCCAACGACTATGACAATAATGTTCCTTAGCACGCTAATTCATTATCTAAGGGATCCGTTTGGGCAGAAGAGAGCTAGCAGTGTGTGTGCATGGCTAAACAGAGAGAGAGAAAGATAGCAAAAGGGGGTTACAGTGGTTGTGTCTGCTACATCAGTTGCAGTTCTTACATGTAGGCCTATAATATCAGTAATAGATAAGGTTTTCTGCTGCAAAATATTGTAGATGATTCATTCAAATGTCTGTGTTGTATGATGTAAAGATGAATTGTTGTCAATATATAATATTATGTCACATGTGAAATAAAACAATAATAATAAAAGGATATGTAGTGGCATGTTATTAGTTAACAGGTCCGTATAACTGCATACAATCGGGTAATGTGTGAATGTGTGTTGGTGGATTAAAGAAAACCCAATTGGCAGTGAGTGTGCACATGCAGTTATAGCTGCCATGTTTAGGCTAATTGTTGTATTAACTAAGCAGGCCAGTTTATAAGAACATGAACTGGCAGTTACGAGTGGGTAGAATAGGGACACAAAAGGCCACTGCTGGGCCTGTGCATAAGAAACTAAGGAAACATCATAGCTTCTCACACTGCTGGAATTGTACTAATATAAAAAAAGTGTTTCTTTGATATAGTAATTCAAAGAGGTTAATAGAAATGCTTTAGCTTTTTTTTATAGGATATTTTTATCAATGCAATGTGTTTTCCTGGACATACTGTAGATAATAAGTATTGATAGTTTATCAGAGAACAGTGTTGTTCTGAAAATAAGTTAGACCAATGTTTAGGCCACAGAGGTGAAAAATAATATATTCTAGATGCATCCTCATCACACACACACACACACACACAAGATGTGCTCGCATAAACAAAGACACATGCTAATCTAACACACGTATAGGCTAACACACAAGCACAGAACATTGCCCACACACTCCTATGCCTTTCCACCTCACTCTACGGCCAGAGCTGAAGCTTATGATGGTTGATTAGCAGCGCCATGCTGGCTACAGGACGATTACCACGAGAGTAGAAGCCGTCGCCCCGCTACGTACAAACTCACCCTAGACGAGACACTCAATAATCAAATCAACAGACGGCATCTTCCAACCATCAACTGCTATGGCATGTGTCCAAGTCCCTTCCATACATGCAGTTTGGATCAAACCGTGGGCTAATGTGATACTGCCGTATGTCTGCGGTGTATACTTACTGCACTCCCCAGGAAATGCTGAATCTTTAAATAGGATACACCCGTCGACCCATGACATATATCTAGACTATACAGTATCTGTGGCGGTCGTCTGATTGTAATGGATTCAGGGACACAGCAATGGTTAGAGACATTAGCAAAAGAAAGTTACAATATAATAAAAATGTATTTTCTCGACTACTCGACTACGGTAGTAAAAGCCTCCAATTTGGGCGTTTTGTGTACAGTATGACTGTCCGGCCTTTAATATCTCCCAGAAGATTCCCAATATCTTTGTTTGTTTTTATTTCACCGCTTTTACTGCTGTCTTCTCCCAGCAGGTAGCTAAATACACTCCTCAGAGCAGAAAACCAAGCCTGGAAATACTGTTTACCAGGGACATAAATGCATGGTGTTAGCTAGGCGATAGCTAGACAGCTCTCCTACGTCTCATAGACGGCCTACAGGAGCTTCAGTAATCACCCCTTCCGTATCTCGTGTTGTAGCATTGCTACTGACAGGCTCCCACCCACCTCAAGGGTCCTATAACAAAGGCACCCGCCCCACACCCAGAAAAACGCACATCGGTCTGCGTACCAATGTGTGTGTGTGTGTGTGCTGTGCACAAATGTGCATGGTGCCAGCGCCTACGTGTGCTACTTGCCAGTATCTGTTCTATGTTTGAGTATAGACACCCACCAGTCTGGTCCTGCAGGCCCACAGCAGATGCCAGACTACTATTTTCCCAGCATGCACTTTTAACAAAGTTTTGTTTTTTTTCTTTCCCCTCCGTCTAGAGCCTATGGGTGGGCTGGGTATTTTTCACACTTGGAAAGATGCTTCATCAAAATGTCAGAGGAGAGAAGAGACGGGGAGTGCAAAGGAGAGGGAGGGGAACTGGACAGAGCTAAAACCAAGCTGAGCCATCTCCGGTCAGTTACGGTGTGCAAGAGAAGAAAGGAGAAGATAAACAAAGAGAAATGCAAATAGAGCGAAAGGCAAAAATAACAGAAGAAACTTAAGTGAATCCATTTTGATATTCAGAGTGCTTTTCACTGTAAACAAACACACACACACACACACACACACACACACACACCAAATGTGTGATTCGTAGACAAAGAGACATACACCGCCACACACTCAGTCAGTCAGTCAGTCAGTCAGTCAGTCAGTGGGACGCAGCAGAAACAGGGAGGAGAATAGATTGTGGCAGCCTATCTATCCTCTGATTTACACAGGTGGTACGGGACCAAACGCATTAAACTGTTTACATCGCAACACACACACACACACCACATCAAATGAAGCAAGTTGTACATAAAACACACACACACACACACACAAGCAGAGCAAGAGACACAGACGCTCCACGTCATACAGCTCCCCTGACAAATCTATTACATCTGACTCATCTTGTTGAAATGGAGTCCTACCTGGCAAAAACAGCAGTAGACGCATTAGCCTCAGATGTTTTATGCACATATACCCAACAAAGTTTATTGTTGACAACTTATTTGCATGTGAGCAGGCATGCTGGATGAAAATACAGCTGCTAAAGTGGTTTGTTGTCTTGCCGCTGTTCATTTTCCATAAAGGCTTGAGAAACAAAGCCTTTTGTTTTCCCGCTATGGCTGACATTTTGCCGTTCGCATAGCCATTAATATTTCCGCTCCCAAGATACAAGCCTACTGTATAATAATACAGTATTATTGAGCAGAAATAATCTGCAGAATGTCAACATGAAAATTGTAAACAAATGTGCCTTACTGTTTGTCATCCAAAGCAAGGTCTAGGTATTATACGTGGGGGACTGTGATCAGAATGACAGACCTTTTTTTTTTTTACACCATTTTGGCCCAATATCATTTCGGATCCCCTCCACAAAACCAAAATGAGGTTTAGATACAAAGCCTTGGCCAGGGGTCCTTAGCAGATTTAGCCCCCTAATAACCCTGATACAGCGGCCACCATTTATCCTGCTCTGAAACCGCACAATGCATGGGAGTGCTCCTGAATAGCATGGGCAATTACAGTGCATCTGTGTCCAAGTGTGTGTGTGTGTGTGTGCGTGTGCACCATAGGAGCTGCCTCTGTATGCCTCGGTCTTACTCCCATACACACACACACACACACAATGCTAAAAACTAACGTAATAGCGTAAAACTGCACAGCCCTGTGCACTTTGCTCTTTGCACAAGCCCAGGTGGTTACTATAGCAACGTGTTGTTCTCTTTTTCTTTTTTTTACTCAGCCTAACATTATATTACCCATCATTATGTATCATTAAATACATACATATTAATGTAAAAAAAAAAAAACAGGGGTTTGGGTAGGAGTGCAATATTAAGGGGGGCATCTACAAAGACGGGGGAAAAACACAAATGAAAAGAGCCGTTGATGTTTTGATGTCTGCTAAATAATTCAATTATGAAAGCCTTCTCTGCATTTTTACAGCAAAAGATTCACATTATTTTATAAAATGCAAAATGCCACTAGAAAGGTGGTCGCACCAGATCAAAGGGACATATAATACATCCACGTATTGATAGCTTTGATGGCAGTCTGCAATAAGCACACATGACCCTGGATAGCAGTTACATATTGATTATCAATGCATGGCTAAAGGGAGACTCTATGTTAACACTTATATAGGCAATGTGCAATGAAGCATCATTAATAAAGGATTATAATATCATAATGCAACAAACCAGTCCAATTAATAATAACAACGCAATGTCACCAGATGCATTTTAAGGTCTTTAAAGATTTGGTATTTTTATATATCTGAGAAAAGCAGAAGACCTTCCTACATTAACTATTTGTTCTGTCAATATAATGAACAACCCATCTTTCTTCTGGTACACTATCCCAGCCAGCAATGCTGTGGCCTGGTCTGAGAGACTGATATCAGTGTGTACATGGAGGAAACCGCCCACAAAGTCTTCTGGAGACATGAAAAACAGACAAACCCACAAAGATGCATAGTACAATTCAGAAGGGTGAACTCAACTGATTTGAAAAAAATATATCAGGATTTAAATATTTTGTGAATTATGCAATAATACTAAATAAAAATTTTACAAATATCTCACCTTCTAAAAAATAAGTTAAAATCAGTAGGGCCGGCTGTCTTTGACAAAAGCAATTACCAAATGTACCTGGAAATAAATGTATTAAATAGTGTGTGTGTGGGGGGGGAAGGGGGTTCAAAAATTTAAACGACAATTCCATATTTGATTGTAACACAAAAACAGCTGCCTTACAGTATCATACCGACACTGATGTAGCCTACAAAAAGACACGTCTGTACATAAGAACTAATTTATTGCCAAATAAATAAAAAAACATGTTTTGCTTTCGAATATACGGATGTAGGCTATTTTATCAAGTATGCTATTTGTTTAATTTTGACTATTGCAAC
The DNA here is from genome assembly GCA_025434125.1 of Chologaster cornuta. Classification (NCBI taxonomy): domain Eukaryota; kingdom Metazoa; phylum Chordata; class Actinopteri; order Percopsiformes; family Amblyopsidae; genus Chologaster; species Chologaster cornuta. Next base: position 481,390 of record JAODVN010000003.1, read on the forward strand.
AATGTCTGATGACACAAACGACAATGGTTAGGCGGGCCTACATAAAAGCATATACTTATATAACCTGCTTGGGAACAGTACTATGGAGAAGGCTACAGTCGGTTTATTAAGCCTGCACCTATCGTCAGACGGTGCCTCCGTTTAGCAGACTGGAGACGAAACAACGAGCATAGCCGAAACACAGCTTGAAGCATAAATGCGTTTCCTTCTGGGGTGTCATGAGTTATTAGTTCCCTCTGACTTGTGCTGGTAAGCCTGACGCTGGCCTTGATAAGCAGAGCTAGGCGGCTATAAAGCCCCATCCTTCCCCCAGCGTCATTGCCAATTATAATATTATTTTGCCAGATATCCTCCAGCACATCCTCTAGATAGCAAAAACACTTCCTGCCAGGCATCATCGCTGCTAACCATACGGGAGTGTTAGTTAGTGAACACTCCCCTGTGGTCCACTGGGGGGGAAAGCAAGCTCCTTTGCTGCCATGATAAGTAGGTTTATTACAATGCCTATGTCGTCCACTTCCTTCTGCGTGACGACGTGTGCGTATGTGTAGTATTTCTTGACTCTTTACCTGCTTATAAATGATGTATATTTAATTGAGGCCGAGTGAGTCTACACAATTAGGAATCCTATTATATATGTGCATAAATATTCAATAGCAATGTGGATATCCTCTAATCTAATATCCCGTCATCAAGTAAGCAATTATTTTGGCTACATTTTATTAATATGCATATACAAAACAAACATTGCACTGTACAAGGAATAAAGCTGTCTTTGGAGTCAAAAATAAATCCATGAAAGCCTTAGGTCCTTCCGTACACACCTCCTTATCCTCACAGTAAATTGTTCCTGTACTTTATTTCCAGATTTTCCAACCCATCTATGTTTTGTGCCAGGAGGGAAAAAGGTAGAGAGAGAATTTCACAACTACAAAAGCAAAGGTTAACATTACTCACAGCATAAAAACAATTTAAAAGGGAGCAAAAGGCCTCTAATGGCCCGACAGTCTTCAAAGAAAATGCATTTTGCGCTCAAAATAATTCATGGCTTTTTGTCGATGGCTTTTCAGCTTCCCGGAGACCCAGCATGAACCACTGTATTTTTCCCAGCAGGCTCTCTGCTCCTTGCAAAATGGCCTTCGCTAGGGCATATCCCGCAGCCCCTCAAAATATTGACAGCACAGAGTCCATCGCTTATTGGAAAAATGGCTGTAAGTAATGTTTTATCAGCCGATGCAATCTCCGAACCTGTATTTTCTCCTTTCACATGACAATATTTGACAAGATTAATGATTTGAACCTGTGACATTTTTTTCTCATTGCTGTCAATCCTTCAGCAAACAACTCACGTGGCATTTAGTGTGGAAAGCATCAAGTGTTGTTTACTGGGCCCACTATTCATGAACTGCAAAATTGATTTAACACAAGTCATGTAAACCAATCTTCTATACTTATACAAGCAGTTTACTTTTTTATTTTTTAGATTGATTCATTAATTCATTTATTTGTATTCTTCTTAAGATGGCAATGCATTAGGCTTATCTTTATTTCCAGGAATTACACCAGCCACTATTAAGCCCACCGCCTGAGAACAAGTAGTTTAGGTAATAAGGGGAACAACCCTGTAACCTTTGCACTTCCATGGCCCAAGGGGTCTCCTGTCCACATCCTCAAGGGACCAGGCCACCTGACAGCATGAGCGATGAGTGACACCCGACCGTCTCCTGGCACCCCTATTTTTAGCCCACTAAACACAAAGCTTCCAAAATAGAACTAGGTTGTAAACAAGTGATTAATAGGCCACTTAGGGTCCCCACTCTGACCATCGTGTCTCTATTAAGAGCCAACATGAGAGGCCCACAAGGGTCAAAGTGCCTTAAGACGTTCTAATAAAAGTAACAGAGACATGATGGAAGCGTGTTTTGGAGGAGAAAAAGTTATGTCTCAGTTTGAAATGTTGACAAGTTAATGATCCCTTCTCAAATGGCCCTACCACGGCAAAATGGCCAGTTCGTTCTTACTTTTATTGCTATCATCTGTCACTCACACGCGTCACTCTCTCTATTCCCTCTCTGTGCCTGTTAAGTGGACTCAAAGTGTTCGACAGCTTTACAGTAATGTGCTGACTTGGGCACAATTCTCTTTGCCTGCTATGTTTTTTAACGCTGTGTTCTTTCTTGTGTAATATGAATATATATATATTATAGTTTTAGGTTGGGAAAGGCTTTCATAATGACGTACAATATGCATGAAATCCCATGGTAATGATATTCAGTTGGGTTGGTGAAATTTTTTAGGCATCGTCATATTCATACGTTCTTATAATATCCTCAACCGACGAATAATGTTAACAGCAGGGAATTACCACTAACATTCTAAGCAAGGACATATTGCGCCAAACACATAATATTTGATCATTTCAGGACAGCATAAATCGTATAAATAACAGTAAAGTAAAAATGTTATGTGACGCACTTATAGGATTATACTCTCCCTGCAAGTCTGTTTGCCATTCTGCAAACAGCCAAGCATACATTCAACGACAACAACAACAAACTCTGTAAACCTAACACTTGCCAGAGAAGAGATTTTATAACTTAGGAGTTACACCACAGCAGACAGGCTGTCCCGGACAGCGTTTATTTTAAACTGGGTTTATTTAGCATTTAATGCAGTAAATCTGGGAGAACAGCAATGGTTGGAAATGTCCCTCACAACTCAACTCTCTCTCTCTCTCTCTCTCTCTCTCTCTCTCTCTCTCTCTCTCTCTCTC
>JAODVN010000003.1:620522-632713 GCA_025434125.1 Chologaster cornuta
GAGCACAATGGATGCATTGTAGGCAGAATTACAGCTGGGCAATGCTGACATGATGAGCTATCATGGTAGTTGTAACCAAACACAACAACAGCAAGTATGTACGGCTTTGGCGGCTATAAAGAGCATTTAATGAGTTATTTGTAGTAGTATCCGGATGTGATTACCGAGCATCTGCTTGAAATAACGTTCTTCTGATCTATAAAGTAGTCTTGTTTTTCCTGGTTCAAATGAGGCTCAATATCGGTTCTATTCAACCTCAAAATAAGCAGCACATAAGGGATCTTTCCAATGTGATACTATTTTTATTTTCCCCCTCGTTTTTAATAAAATATGTAAATGTCTTGCCTGTTACCGTTTCTCCTTACCCTAACACTATTGATTTTATTAATAATGGTGTTTTAGTGACATTATCAAAAGTATGAATTAGGTATCATTGCTTATCTGCCTGTACATAAAAACTCAAGCTAATTATTTAGCATGTGCTTGTTTGGGCATAGAGCAAAACCGTACATTTCCATTACTTATGCAATATTTTACATTGTACTTTAACTAATTCAGGTATATGTACATGTGGTGCATTTATAAAGTCACCTGGCAGAAAAATGAGTCACAATTAGTTGCAGTTTATTTTTTAAATATATAATCTCAAACATTGCAGAGGTAAATAATTACACACTTCACTGTAGTTACTATTACAACTTAATATCAAATGGTCATGTTTCACAACTCAAGGACCAATTGATCATGATAAGAACAAAAACGTCGCCATGTGTTCTAAACTTTCCTTTCAACAGCTGTTTTAATGACTAAATACAAATCAAAATGCCACACATTGTCATAACCAATTACTAAATACCTAATTGAACAAGGGCAAGATAACTGATTGACACCAAGGTCCCTTAAACATGGCTGGGACCAGCTGTTCTGTGAGCAGTATAGCTAAACTGTATTCTAACTTAATATAAATATTTTCTCCTTGTAATATAAAGAAATTGGTTAAACATGTAACTTTGATGCAGTGATACTGTAGAACCTTTATTAAAACCATCGCAGCACTCTGAATATAGTAGTGAGGCAGTAACATGAATGTAAAAATAATTGTGTGCTAGTTTTTCTTAGAAACACACTCAGTGAAATTAGCTAGCTATACAGTATATAAATATTTTATAGTACCGGTATTTCCACACTGTAAAACGTTATCACAATATAATCACGATTTCCTTAATGTCTCGCAAATGTACATCAATCAGTATGCATTCAGCAATCACGAAGGAAGGAAAACGGGAAAACTAAATCCCCTATAATTAAAGTTCTACCCTCATTACAGGTCACATAGTCATTGTTTTTCAGGTTTAGATTTAACACTGAACGTGTTATGAAAAGGACAAACAAACCAAGCCTTCACAGAAGGTAAAGCATTCAGTTGTTTTAGAATTAACACTAGAAATGCATATCTGTTACGGCACAGATAGAGGTCATGTTAGAGGCCTGTTCACATTGTTTCAATTCATGTGTCGCGTAGTTTGTCAAAGGCAGTACACTAAGTTAACCATTCCTTATACACAGTGGTAGGTGAGCTAATGCTGCTATATCCTAAACATATTCAGACCAGTTTTTAAAGTGCGGGAAAACATTTCCTACAACACCAACGGTCACTTCTCCCAATAAGGAAGCGAAGCCTGTGTGTTGAGTCAGTCTTCTACATGAATAAAGCTAAAGTTCACGGTAATCTCCTTGATTGCAGCATGGTCCCAGAAATGTATTCCCAGGCTCACTGTTCATGTTGGAAATAAAACTGGGCTGTGCGGGGAGAGGCAGCGAACAATGCGAGTACGCTCTACAGATACTAAACTGTAAACAAGGTGATTACAGACGATACTCTAGGAGTGCCAATAAGAACTTCATGAGGTAACATTGTGCTAAGCTAGACCACGGATGGTGTTCAGGTTAGCAAGTATATTCCAGCCCAAATTATATTAAACCTAGGATCAAGGCAGGTGGTCCAATATCACCAGTTCCATGACTGCATATACTGTACACACAACATGGTTTACATAATCCCTGCCTGTGAAATGTCATTAGAATAATAATATATAGAATATTATAGTGTTTTAAGATCAAATTAAGCAAATAGTACAGATTCAGGGTCTCAAATATATGTGGGCCAACATCAAACAATATATATTTACAGTGAAGATATTTAATGTGTCGAATTCCGTGCCGCAAATGTGTAGCGCTGAACCCGTAGCATATGTTCCGCCCTGCACGCCGTCATACTGAGGTGTTGTCACAGACGATACATAACTGTACAGTACACAAGCCAAGAAATTACACTATAACCGAACTGTAAACAATTCTCTGTAAATAATAAACAGGCTCTGGGACCCTTTCCATGGTGTGTGCAGGGCCATGCTGTTAGCTAGTTTACCACTTAGCTTTACGACTTAGCTTTACGACTTAGTTTAGGCTTTGCACTTAGCTTTAGCATTTAGCTGTTGCACTTAGTTTAGGCTTAGCAGAAAGAGTTTAGTGTTGGTTCACCGAGAACTGTATACACCAGCAACAGGAGTCCAAGCCGGCTCCCGAATCCCTCGTGGAAACCTTGGGACCCCACCCCCCCCAAAGCTTAAGTCCTCAGTCCTCCAGAAGGGGTGACGACGGGGAAAGGGGGGTAGAAAGGAAAGTCCACCACTAAGGGGCACAAAATACACACACACAATCCTTTACAGAGGTGTGCCGTCGCTGTGGCTCACGGCAAGCTGTGGGCGTCGCCAATGTCTGCCACGTCCCCCTCGCTCACAGACCCCCGTCCCCCGGCAACAAGGCCTCCAAACGGCCCTGGCCCCTGGCCCTGAGAGGCGGCGGCGACACCGCTAGCGCTGTTGCCAGCATGCTGCGGGGACAGGACCGACGACCCCGTCCTCTCTCCTTCTCCCGGCGAGAGGAGGAGGTGGTGGTGGTGGTGGTGGGCGCCTGACGACATTAACTCCAGCGCCTCCTCCTCCCCCGCCGCCGCTCCGCCGCCGCGCTTCTCGCAGTGAGCGCGGTGCCGCATGAAGCTGTCCCGCCACATGAACTTACGGCCGCAGCCGGGGCAGTCGTATGGCCGCAGGCCCGTGTGCGTCTTCATGTGCTCCGTCAGGTGGTGCTTCATCTTGAAGCGCTTGGCGCACACCGGGCAGTGGAAGGGCCGCAGGTCCAGGTGCATGTTGATGTGCCGGTCGCGCATGCTCTTGTGCGTGAACGTCTTGCCGCAGTGGCACATGAACACCTTGCCGCCTCCGGGTCCCCCGCCGCCGTGGTTACCGCCGCCGGCGTCCGGCCCCTCGCCCGACGTCCCGGCGTGCACCGCTCCGTGCTCCAGGGCGGGGCCTTTAAACCCCATGCCGCCGTGCCCCAGGGAGGGGATGCTCCCCGAGGGGCCCGGCTCCAGGGAGAGGCCAACGGAGGAGGTGGATGAGGCCGGCTGGCCGTACAGGAGGATCTGGTTGCCCTGCATGTCCAGCGGGAACAGCTGGGCGGTGCGGGCCGCCGACTGCACCTGGCCCAGCAGGGCCGACACCACCCGCGACGAGGCCGCGTGGCCGTGCTGCGCCTGTAGGGCGGCGCTGTCGTGCAGGTGCTGCGCCAGGCTCTGCTCCACCAGCGTGCTCTCGAACTTCAGGTAGTCCTCCTCCGACGACGTCTGGCAGTAGTTGACCTGCGGAAGGCAGGGCAGAGCTGTGGGGTCTGGGAGTCTAAGCAGGAGCAAACTCTTTCTTCTCTCTTTCTTTTAAATGTGTTTGGTGTAAACATTCAACAACGGTTAGACTCAAACTGTAACCCTTAGGTCCCCGTCCGTGGCTATATGTTTGTGTTCACGAAGGAAACTGCAAACGGATGTTTCGTTTAACGTTTCTTTCTCTGCCAATGTAAACGCGACTCTGATTTAGCCAAGGTACTCTAATATACATTTAGCTTGCCAAAATTAAGCATGTACACAATATGTATATGCTCAAGTATATCCTTTAACTCAATTCACACATGCACGCGCACACACACAGCAGGAAAATGGCTTAAATTTGAGCCAATCGCAATAGGGAGCATTGAACCTGACGGTGCTGTTGCTACAAGGGGTGCGGAATGAATGCGGACAGACGATTCCGCTTCAATGCAGTGATAGACCATAATTAATTATAGCCTACTGACGATGCTTGTTGGTTTTCCTTTTGCTGCAGTGTCTACCGCTGTTCAACAGCGCTCCACTAGCAAGAAAAGTGGAGAGGAGGACTCAGTCTCTTTATCTCTTTATAAATGTTATTATTTAGCATATACTAGTAGCATATAAAGCACGAGGTAGATGTCAACATGACGCAAGTAACGCTGATATTTGAGGGAAAACCGTTCTGCAACTTTACGCGAGCATCGTACAGTAACGTTAAAGCAGACACACTAAGAATAAGTAAGGAAACATATTTGTGAAATAAACTTGACTGGCTCCTTTTCATTATCCGCTCAGAATATGTCCCGCATAAAAGCTAATAAGCTATAGCAGCTAGCAGATAATTGCCGCTAACTAATAGCAGACATCCCGCCCTGCTAGAAACAATTTCCGGGAGTCATTGTTGTTCGCCCGCGGTCGAAACTCCACTTGAAATTGAATACCATGTGCAGTAAAATACACTATTAATCTAATCTATTATATCATATTACTTAATAATCAAGATGCATTGTGTAATCGAATCGTTGACGTGATAATCGCAATCGAATCGCGAGACCAGTGAAGATTCACACCCCTAGTTGCTACTGTGTGTGTTAGTTATCCAACAAAGCCTCACCTGCGGGTCCATGTCGGCCTCCGCCCGGCCCTCCGGCTCCCCCGACAGACTCCTCACATTGGAGATGTTGAAGCTGCTCCGCTCCCTGGCCATGGCCATCTCTCTCTCCTCCTCGTCCTCCTCCTCATCCCCCTCCTCCTCCTCCTCATCCTCCTCCTCCTCATCCTCCTCTCCCCCAGAGACCACGATGAGGTCGTCCTCCTCGCTGCGCTCGCTCTTCACCACCACCCACTGCTTGCGGGGCATGATGCTGGGCTGGCTGTAGGCGGGACGCTTCTGCAGAAGCAGGGCAGCCGCCGCCGCCACCTCCCCGTCCTGGTGGGACCAGCACGCCGTTACTGCTACGGCACTCGCTAGCTAGCATCACACGCTGGCTACAGCACATGCTGGCTAGCATCACACGCTAGCTAGCATCACACCGCTGGCTAAAACACATACTGGCTAGCATCACACGAAGACTAGCATCACACGCAGACTAGCATCACAAGCTGGCTAGCATCAAACGCAGACTAGCAGCACACGCTGACTAGCATCACACGCTGGCTGGCATCACACAAAGACTAGCATCAAACGCAGACTAGCATCACACAATGGCTACAGCATATGCTGGCTAGCTTCACATGCCGGCTAGCATCACACTCTACCTAGCATCAAGTTCTGGCTAGCATCACACGCTAGCTAGCATCACCTGCTGGCTAGCATCACACGCTAGCTAGCATCACCTGCTGGATAGCATCACACGCTCACATCAAAATGCTAAACATCACCTGATAGGATGACACGCCGAAGCTGTCGCTGACGCCGACCTCCTGCTCCGACGCCAAGTTCATCTTCTTCCTCCTGCCTCCCCCTCCCCCTTTACCCCGCTTCCTCTGGTGGTATGACACCACATCATCCTCCTCCTCCTGCTCCACGAGGAAAGCCTCTTCTCCTCCGGAGGGCGTGCAGTATCCGGGGGTGGCGTTGGCCCCTCCCCTCTCTCCGGAGGAAGAGGCGGGGCCGGCCGCTGCACCGCCTCCTCCTCCACCCCCCGCGTCCCTGGGGCTGAAGTAGTTGGTGCTGCTGGGCGACTGGCTCTCGCTCAAGGCGGGGCGGCAGGGGGCTCGCTGGGTGTCGCCGCCCCCGCCCACAGTCGCCCCCCGGTGGCCGCTTGGGCATCCCACGGTGGCCGCCGACGCCGGCACAGCCGCCCCTCCTCCCGCACCGCGGCCGTCCTGGGCTATGCCGCCGCCCCCTGCCCCGCCCGATGCGGCCGCCGCAGCCCGGCCCTGGCGGAGCAGCTCGGTGCACTTGTCCACGATGTGCCACATCTGCAGCACGCTGCCCACCGTCAGGTAGTTGACGATGTCGTCGCGCGGCATGCGCAGCTGGCCCGTGTATGCGCACGCCAGCACACTCTCGAACGCCAGCGGGTCCATGGCCGCCGGGATGCACACGGTGGACATGTTCTTCAGCAGTACCTGGGGGGAAGGGGTTAAACACGACAAACTATAGGGACAGCACCATCCACAGGTTGAAAACTATGTAGGTGGGTAGAAACCTTGTTGTTGTTGTTGTTAAATATCAGACAAATAATTAAGTGTCTTGTAGTAAACGACAGTAAAAAAAACTACTAAAAGTGTCTTGTAGTCAAAATAAGTTAATAAAAACAATTAGAAGTGTCTTGTAGTGAACATAAGTTAATAAAAACTACTTAAAGTGTCTTGTAGTAAACATAAGTTAATAAAAACAATTAGAAGTGTCTTGCATTAAATGTCACCTAATAAAAACCAAACTGTCTTGCAGTAAATGTCACCTCAGTAAAACAAAACTGTCTTGCAGTAAATGTCACCTGAGTAAAACTGTTGCAGTAAATGTCACCACAGTTAAACAAAAATGTCTCGTTGCCATAAGCGACACACACCTGGTCGTGGAAGTACGGTGAAGAGGCTGCCAGAACACAGCGGTGGGCCCTGAACACCTGGCCTTGCACCTGGATAGAGAGGTCGCAGAGCCTCCCATCCTCCCGCTGCCGGTTAAGGCTGTCCAGCACGGACGCCTGGGTCTCTGGGAAGCTCACCTGCACCACCGCAGCCCCGCCCCCGGCACCCGCGTCCAGCATCGACGGGGACTGCATCTGGGAGAGAGGAAGCAACGTCTCAGCCAGAGACAGGAGTGGACAGAGAGGGTTCAATGATCGGGACCCCTGCCTTCGATTTGTTTAGAAGGAAGGGGGCGACTTTGCACCCTTTATGCAGACCAGAACCAGAGCTATGGAAATAACAGAGTTATGCTAACGGAAATTTTCATTTGCAACCACGATCATGTGGTTCATGGAGAGGCAAAACCTATACAATAGTTATCGGAAGGTGGGCAATTGGAATATATATACACAGATATACACCAAAATGCACCGATTTACACTTAAATAGAATGTATAGGGTACTTTTAGGATTTAGGCTAACTTCTGGGAACTATTTAGAGGCTCTGTTGCTGTAAGAAAACGGGCCATTGGAGTAAACAGAGATGCCATGACTCTCTCTCTACATGGCTCTGGATCCGAATGACCCAACGCTTAATAAAGGAGTTATGGTGAGGTTCACAGATTTCACCATAATATTGCCCAATATGTCTCTCTGGGATGTTGAAAGCTATTTTGATAATATAACATTATTACAAGTACCTTTGATTAAGCTGAGGCCACAACAGTATCTATAACAGACTTTGTTTCAGGCCATGCATGGTAGACTTATTTGTCTGGACCTGCCTACGTTAGCCTCCACAGCAGAATGCCCTTAGTGACACAACCACTTTAGAGACCAGAAGCATTCTTTTTTTGCTTCCGTTCCATCTTTGTTATATTATTCCAGTATCTTTGTCTCAGTTACCACACAAGTGCTCAGACTATAAACACTTGGTACGCTAGCTGTGTTTGTTTACGTGCAGGTGCACTATTCAATTCCAGTTTATTGCAGACCCTTGGGTCCATATCATGGACCCACTTTTTTTAGATAGTGAGCATGAAGAGCATGAAAAGCAGTTGTTAATAATTAGTTCTTAAAAAGCTCATTATTGCTACAGTATGGGCTATAGAAGGTTTCTGGCCTTGGCTTCATATATAATACAAGCCTTTTTTGTGGCTTTATCTGGGCCGCTGTTTTGATTGTCAGGCCTTAACGTAGGCAAACATTTTGCAAGCCGTTTTTACATTCATTCAAGAGTGTGTATGTGTGTGTCTTGTGAGGTAGGGGTGGCGGTCAAACTACGATATGGTTAAGAACTACATATTCATGTTTAATACTTTAGAATAGATTTTTCTGTTATAATAGTATCATCCTTAAAAACCTAAACTTACAGAAGATAAAGATGTGAAGCAAATATTACCGTCAGGGATTGGAAAAGTGAGGTGAATCAGATTAAATTATATATATTATAAATCCTACCTATTTAGCTATGTGTTCTATATATGCACATAGCCTGTCTATACCATGTGCGGTCATAATCAATCGCAACCTTGTGATTTATGATTATATTGGCACATTTCCATATGGCCTGTATGCACTCAGTCACAGTTCAGATATTTTATAAACATACATATGTTTAAGTCAAATCAACAGAAAAGCAATCCCGTGTTAGTGTACAGTATGCTACTTCCTAACTGTTGTCGACAACCAATATTCTGCTACTTTAATGTTTCATAATGTACTTTCCGACGATTCTTATGCTAAGTAAAACAGTAACGTAGAATATAGTGCACGTTCAAACCTACGTAGCAGGAGAATACTGCACGTTTAAAAGCCATAAAGAAGTGCATGTTTAAATGTATTAACGTTGATATTGAACAGAGAAGTGTGTTCACTGTAATAACGGTGATCCCGTCCTAACGTGAATGCTGTATGTTAGCCTGCTAGCTAGTTCGAGTAGCTGGCCAAATCAGTAGCTGCCGAGAATAAACTCACCGTTTCAGATGACACTGCAGCTTTCGGATAGAACTATAACCACTACCCGACCTGGAGGGTTTAAGCACCAGTTTATGCTCCTTCTAAAGTTCGCGGATCATGCTTGAAAATGTTGCTTTCCATCGCGCTGTGCAAGCAGCCAGCGACGCTCGGCGTCTCCTTTAACAAGATCCCAGACAGACCAGCAAGGTTCGGCCGACGACAAATAGCACATCTGTCTAGACGGCCGCTGTAGCCTAGCAACCTGTGATGCGAGACGGCGCGTTACTATGGTATCTCGGGCATCTAGGTGGCTTATACCAGGGCCATATAAGTAAACAGAGTTACGCTTACTTATATGGCTCTAATACTAACTGATGTGACCCGGCCTGGCCTCTGCCAGAAGATATTGTCCAGCTCACGAAGCAAATCTATAATACATCAGTGTTCCTGTATCTCTAATTAGGGCAGGTGAGACTGAGATCACTTTCACTGTGATTTATAGCACACATTACTGAAATATGTGATGTACTGCTATGTAGATTAATTATATAAAATAAAAAGTCAGTTTGATAACATTAAGCAAAATCAGCACCGTAGGTTGATATACATATATTTTATTTAACCGAAAAATCAGTGATACAAAAACAAGTCATAGTAGATAACAGAGGATAATTACAAACAAACAATGTAACAGGTTGTCAATTTCAATGCAAATTTTGGAGGGGAAAAAAAAATCATTTAAAGCATTCCTGATATATATATTTACAAACATGAGATTTAGGTGGCATCCTGAAGGCAATAGCCTACTTTGAATAAGCCTTAAAAAGCAATGAATTCCAGACAAAGAAATGGCGCACAGCGTCCGGAGCACCCATGAAACCCCAGCACCCGTTTGCATTTAGAAACAACTGTACACTGCGTCACAGAAGCCTTGCACTGTAGCAGGCGCAGTAGAGGGTTGCAGCGTGTATCCAGATAGAGGAACTATTTGCTTTAAGGTTATATTTAAACATCCAAAGCCTGCACATTTACTGGTAGGACATGTGATGTGCAAACTATTAAAATATCATCAAGAGGTCTTGGACCACAAATATAAAAAGCATTAAGAAATGCAGAGCTAAAAGGTAATTCGTCTTAAAACTTGAGTTGTTACCATACTATATAGGTAACATAACAAAAACAACTATTTGGGGACCAAGTTTTTTTTAATATATACACACACAAAAGTTTAAAACATTTCCTTGTGGCTAAAAAAATAAACCTACTTCTTGTTTGCTGTTGCAGTACCAATTACGCAATCGTTTACCTGTAACAGAAATACCCAGTTAGAATGCACTCAAGGTTACAGAAAAAAAAAAGAAAAAAAAAAAAGGAAAATTTTAAACACTAAAAAAAATGGCAGTAAACAAACAACATCGCACTGTTCACACTGAGCAGCATTAACTTCATCAGATTCCACAAGGCACCGCCCTGGGAAACAAGCACGAAGATATCGCTGCGCAGTGTGAACAAGTCCCGAGATGTAAAAATAGGCTGCCGTACAAAGAGGAAACAGATACATATTAAGTGTGTAGTCACTCACCTTGCTTGCAAACCTCAATGAATTGAGGGTTTCCCCAAAGCTGTCTGGCTCTGGGGCAATATTCACAAACATTAGCCTGGGGAGTGGGGGCACAACAGTCAGTTAAATCACTACCACCATGTGTGCAAAGTCAAACTTTAAAGATAAATTGTTTATCAAAATACAGGATAACATGATAAAATGTAGAGGATTAAGACATACATATACACGGTGTATAGTAGAAGTGAATGGTAGTTACGATGTCATTAAACTCACGTTTTACTGTTGCCTCCCAAACAACTTTGCAGAAGGTAAGTCAACTTTGAGTTCCTGTACGGAATGTAGCTCTCCTACAAAAACACAGGAAAGATAGAAAAAAAAAAAAGAAAAAAAGTTTGTGACACTGTAGGCACTAGTCATCAGCACAGTCTGTGGCTAGCAGCTGTACAAGCTACAGGCCTGGGTACAGGTGACAGACCTTGTTGGCCAGGGCCGCGATGACGATGCCCAGGTTGGAGAGGGAGCCGTTGATAGCCGTCATTTCCTTGAATCGATCCCCCTGGGACTGGCTCTTAAGCATGCGCTCACTGCCGGCCAAGTCCACCAGGCACAGGGTCGCTGTGTGTGTGGTGGTGGGGTGGGTAAAACTAATTATTTGTTTTAAACACACACCTATGTGGATTGCTCATGTTTGCCTAAATACAAGTCATAAGCAATCTAGTTTACCTTGCTACCAGTGGCAGACAAAGCCTACTCTGACCTGTGTGTGTGCACGTGCCTGTGTGTGTACGTGTACTTACACCTGCACTTGACGCCCCGGCCGGCGTTCTCTCCGTCTATGTCCAGCTGGAACACAGAGTGGGAGCGCGAGGAGCGATCATTCTGGTTGGTCTGGGCCGTGGAGCGGTTCTGATTGGCCAGGGCGATCAGCCTGTACACCTGGGCAGGGGAGAGAGAGAGGGGGTAATGTCAGCCAGCGGTTACCCTCAGTTGCCATAGAGACACCGGGGGTACACTGCTGTAGAAGAGAGCAGATGCCAAAGCCATCCAGTCAGACTGAGGCACAGACACGAGGCAGACTGTTTTGTGCTGAATCCACAAGCCCTGCATGGATGCCCTGCACGGAGACCGAGGAGACCATCGTCTCCGCATACCTGGCCTTCGGAGGAGACCTTCTCATAAGACAGGTTGGTGACAGTGATCTCGTTGCTGGCCGACTTGCGGATCTCGTGCTCTGGTCTCTTGCTGGCCTTCCCCGTGTACAGGAGGTCCCTCAGCGTCTCGTTGTAGATCTCCACGAAACTCGCCGTGAAGGAGAACTGACGAGCAAACAAAACATACCATCACGTATGGGTTTTGATGTTTCCCAAAGGTCTGAAATACCCTGTAGTAGTAGCAGGCGGAGGGTTTGCTATGCGATAGACTAGTCTCATGATACGCTGCATTGATTGTGCAGTATTAACATAATATCACGGTCATACTGAAGTTTTAGGACCGTAGCCATGACAAACCATCATCATCGGATCGATATGGGCATAGTTTAAACATGTTCATTTAAATTATTTCCTATTCCTAAAAATAGAAAGATCCCTGTTGGTTGATTATCAGTAGACCTTTACTATTGCAGCTTCACTAAACAGACTATAGGCATGTCACACTGCATTTCTCCAAAAGACACAACTACTAATTTCATCCAGTAGTGTTCCTATGAAGCTTAAGAGACAGCCTTCTTCCCAAACCTATCATCAACTAGCCTAGCCCTATTGTAAATAGCCATTAGTTAAATGAAGACAGGCTATTTATGTTGAACATTTGACACATTTAGAAATCATATTTTGTACTACATATAGGCTTAATCTAAATAATCTTATAAATTCTAAAATTAAAGATCGG
>JAODVN010000003.1:1075452-1085871 GCA_025434125.1 Chologaster cornuta
GTCATTTGGCAAAATTCAAGCTTTAAGTGAAAGTCAAAATGCTTTTTTAATAGTAAAGTGTTACTGTGACGCTGTGATTTGTATAAAGCTAGCAATAAAATTTTCCCGTTTCGCTTACCCCCGCCCCCCCCGACCCTTTCTGCTTAAAAAAAACAGAAAAGAAAAAAGGTCCTTTAAGCATTTTTCAGTAGTTTTTGTTTCTTGCCAAATCTTGGTGTGCGGTCTGCTTGGCACAATATCACAGCCCTCTTAAATTAATCATAAATATGGCTGTGCATACATTAGAGTCACAAAACAGATTTTTTGGTTCCAAGATTTGTGCAGAGAAAAAAAAAGTAGAAAAGAATAATATAATAGTAATATTTAGCGCATCTATATAAACTGATCTACAGAGAAAGTTTAAAAATCGTCCTGTCGGCAAATAACGCTCCTTCTATGTGCTAAACACACACACCTTGCCACATACTTTCAGATTAAACAAAAGCAAACAGCCATTACTGTGCCTCTGCTTGCAGACACACAACAGAAATTAAAATTAGAAACATTTCATAAGACCATAATTACCTCTTCATAAATTAAATAATAAACTTTTTCCATGATTGGCCTATAGTTACAAAAAAAAAAAAAAAAAGGAGAAAATAATCAAACAAAAAAATATAATCTGTACATAGTCCAGCCCTAACCCCAACCCCAAAAAGATAATAAAATAAAAAAACATTACCATCAACCTGATTATACCTATCCTTAGACTCCTCCTGTAGGGGGCGCTGGGCACATAGTTGGACATATTTTAATAATAAAATCTGTACATCTTGGAGTCCCCTCTTTACCAAAGCTTTTAAAAAGGTTTTATTCATCTCTCATTTACTTGCACATGTAAGTAACCTCAAGGTTTGATAGCACTTTGGAGTTGTTGATTGTTTACCAGCTAGTATTTCTTTCTTAAATATATTAAACATTAACTTAATTTATTTTGTTTTATTTTGTTTAAGTTTGCTAAAAAAAAGTTTTAAAAATAAAAACCCCACTCAGTCCTCATCAAGGACGGCACCGGCATCACCCTCCCCCCAGTTTGATTGGTCGTTTTCAGCAGGCTCCTCCCCCTCCAGGTCCTCGCCCTCGTCTCCCTCGAAGTCGTCGTCGCGGGAGAACTCCATGGCCTCCAGGCCTTCCTGAGTGGCCTGGTGCGAGTCGGCACAGTCCACGCACACGCCGTAGCGCCGCGAGCCGTGGCGGATCCCGACGCTGGCCGCTAGCATGAAGATCTTCTTGCACACCATGCATTTGTACTTCTTGTCCTTCTTGTGCACCTGGGCCGCAGGGAACACAGGGTGGAGGTCAGGATGCGTTATTTGTGACTGCACCACAGCTGACAAACAGCTAAAAAACTGCTAACTGCAAAGCATAGTGCTTTACTGGTTCCAATTTAGAGAGCCAGAGCTGTGTCAGCTAGTAAAGTGCGAGGCGATATTTGGTGTATTAGCTTACATTTCGCTGGCAATAGCTGCCTATAGCTTTAAAAAGGCACACCCCTCAATGACGTTATATAGCAGGCCACATAGCCTGCCCCAGCCCACTGTTGCGTGGAAATGTCTACTATATCCACAAAGGTGTGGGCAGCTGCAGGGGAAGGCCTCGAGCGTGTTTTGAGCTCTGCAGGTGGAGGAGTGAAGACGAGTGTCAGACAATCACTCTCAGGTGTGGAAGTGGCATAGTGCTCAGTTTTCAATATCCAACACCCACACGTGTTTACGTTCCCTTAAAACACCCCATAAACAACTGGGGTGCAATCACGTTTAGCTACGGGCGGGGTTTAGGTGTGAAGTAGGCGACTTAGAAATAATAAGTTAACGCCTAGAGATACGTTTTCTTAAAATGTCTGACAAGAGCAAAGGCTTTTCTCAATAAAAAATACGTTTTCACTCCTCTCCCAACTTATCCACTGCAAGAGTGGATAACAGACAGCTAATTTCCCCAAAAAAAAAAAAAAACACTTTAGATGCATTTTTTCTTGAATCAGTTTCAATGGACTGCTCCCCAAATGGATGAGAATAAAAAAAAAAAATGTGTATTAGCAATGTCGATGTGACAGAGTCAAAGTAGTAAGCCTTTCAAAGTGAACTGTTAGTTTCTTGGTCTGTATTGGCTAAAAAGAAACAGAATAAGGGGAGAGGGGCGGCGAAACAGATGATTGAGAAATGTGCATATGTTGCGTAAATTACTGCACACCAATTGTTTGTTAACGCCCCTAAGAGGATATGGCCAGCTACATAGTATCAGCGAAATATGGAACTGATGTTGATCACCAGTAGACAAACCATAAGTAAAAGTTTAACGTTTAACATTTGCAGATGAGCAAATCTGTAAATCTGTTTTTGATACAGTAACTGCAGGCTACCATAGCATAAACAAGTTGAGTCTGCAGCACAGGCATATTATCAAGAGTGATGTGCACATCAATACCTACATTAGATTAATATAGGCTATTGTTCAGAAACCGTAAACAGATTAGAAATAGGCTAAATAATGTTGTGTTGATTTACTTAACCTAAATATTGCTAGTTGGTAAAGATGCGCTCATTGTGTCATTGCCATTTTTGGCACAGAAAGTAATAATGCTTTTATCTGGGTCAGTGGTCAGTCATATCATCCAAAACATTTAACTTTATGTACGTGATAATAACAACTATAGAATATATAATTGTTTAACTTTAACATTTCATTAACTAATATCACTTTGTGTTGTTGCGAGCAGCTAGCCACCTATCTATCTAGCTATGTAACCCTTCAATCATTAATTAATACAAACATCGCTGTTTTTTGTGGGCTAGGATGGCTTTGATGATGTGCAATGGTATTATGCATGTCTGGTTATCAAAATGTACCACCCCTGTTCCTTTACATGGCTTTGTGACTAGCTGTTGATGTGTTCATGCGGGTGGCACATACAACAACAAACTACATTCTGCCTCCCATATCTTTTACTGTAGTCTGGACGGCGAGGCGGAACTAATGCAATATTTTTATCGCAATATTTTGAAAACACTGCTGAAATAAACCATATGTGGTTCAAAACACATAAAACAACATTCAAACCACGTTTGAGTACTAGCTAGTGAAGCAGTCGTAGCCTCACGTCAAGAGAGCTACGTGTATGTCGGGGCGGGGTGGAGATAGTGGCTAGTAAAATTTAAAGAAACAGACCGTTATCTAAAGAGTTGTTGTATGACCGTGCTATTACAAATAATTTGTGTGGTATTTTCACCTAAACTATATTGCATTAAACAGTCAAGGAACTGTGTCAACAAGTGAAAAGGAGCATGAAATGACTCCTTTACAATCCATTTCCAGGATCATTTATAGATTTATTTTGATCCTATTTAAATGTCCTAATCATATTTGTTCTTCATTTCCATGATAAACCACCAGTAACACTGTGGAACATGTTTGTTTGTTTGTGTGTGTACCGCTTTAGACTGTTTGTGTTGGGCTATTGAAAGGTTCATTCAGGGAGCCATGAGAACAGATGACAATACCATAGCGTCTGTTCTCCTTTTCCTTATTCCATCAATTTGACTTGCTTTCCCCCACCACATACACACGCGCACGCACACACACACACACACACACACGCACACACGCACGCACACACTGTTGGAAGTGCTCCAGACTGTCCATTGTGATCAACTAAACATAAAACTGAGACAAGGATGTCCTCCACTTGCTGCTAGCCATATTGTTGCTGCTCTCGCTTGTCTGGGCTGCCAGCCTGCATAACATTGCATGAGGGAATTAGCCTATTCTATTGGCTCGTGCCCATTGCACTGTTGAAATTGTTGTGGTGGGTTATTCCAACATAGCTTTAAGACGAGTATAAATATATACAGTCTGATAAATGGTCTCATATGCTTTAAGCGTTCCCTGTAAAAATAGACGTGGGCATGGAGCGTCGACATACAATAAGTGAGTTGGGAAAACAAGTGAGATATGTGAGGCTAACCTTGAGTAACTGAGACATGAGCACTTTGTCGTTGATTGTGACCTTCGTTTAGTTCAGATGGGCCACGATTACTTTTGTACAAAATGTCCTGTTGCTTGTAAGCAGTTCCTTCCTTCCTACCATCTGCAATGACTGCATGACTCCACAGCTTGTATGTCACCACTGACAACACACACAGACATAGACACTTGGGAAGGGAGGAGACAGCGAGAGCTCACTTTATCCTTTAATTGTGTCTGGGCTTGTCCCGGTGGGCTTCATTACCCGGGCATCCCGTACAATCTGACTTGTTGGCTCTGGGAAATATGTGAAAGCCGTTTGTAGTTGCTTTCATGTCTCTGTGGCAGCATGAAGCGTTCAGTTGAGCCGGCCCAGATTCCTCCGCCAGTGTGGATTGAGGCATATTTTTAAGGATTCAGTAATGCGACAGAGGCTTTCTTGATACCGAGATGATGATGATGATGATTATGATGATGACGACGACGCACTAAGCTAATAAAACCTAAGGCCTATTGAAATACCTTAATGTTCCTTTTACATCTGTAGTTCATCATAGTATGTAAGCCTTGGTTACATTTAAGTAAATCTAAGGAAATTACTTATCCTATACATTTTACACATTTTATACATTTTACATTAACTGTGAGTCTTTGTAAAACATACTTGTTTCCAAGTTTTATTTTGGATATAAGTATATGAAAGCTTTACTTTGTTAAATATTGTTCTGCAGTTAGTACAAATCAGATTACATTAACCACCATAGCAAAGTGTATATGATTACTTGATAATACAAAGCAAACAATTGTTTGTCTATTAAGCATAAAAAGGCTAGTTTTTAGTTTTTTTTTCTGTGACAATTTAAGCTTTACTGGCTTCACTGGGGGTAATCTCTGACTTGATTAAATCGGGGGTTAAAACCTACATAGTCTCAGCATAAAAGCACAGCAGTAGCGAGGTGATTATCTTTGGAAATTAGCTTGCTCATTTAGTGCTGTGTGTGGATGCAGATGCCTCTTTTCAATGGGAGCCTGTTCTTCCAAGCACCTCTCATTAAGCCCCAGTGAACCAAGGCGTGCTGTAGAAGCATTTAAATAAAATCTTTAGATTGGCTTTAAAGAACTCTCTAGCAGCAACACAGTCTTCATTAAGGGTTCTGACGTCGGATGGGAAATGCAGAATGTTGTGAAAGAGAAATTGCATGCAGCTGATTTCATCCTTTTGATACCTTTATCTGCCTTTGTGTTTGGAGCCGGGGCCCAACAACTAGGTCTGAGTGTGTTTAAGGCATTTTAATTTTGTGTAGAGCATTTACCATTTAAAGGCCTTTCGGAATGGCACTCGATGGGGGCAACTTTCTTTATTAGCTAAACCACATTGTGTACAGTGCTGACTCCGTCTATCTTGCAATGTATCACGAAGATGGACAAAACAGCGACGCAAAACACACAAGTGTATCCGTCAGTTTGCTGCCACCCTAGCTGGCTAAACGAGTGTTTGCTAATGGCCGCTGCCAAAGCACCCATCCCCGTTTTACATCTATGCAAAAAAGCACTTCTAAACGCCTTGTTAACTGAGGGTTGCTGGCTTTTCGGTGGGGGGTTTGTTGTTGAAGTGACTCTTATCAAACAAGGGATAATATTGACGCATGTCAGGCCTTCCACCGGTCTCAGCTGCACAGCAGGTTGCTGTCATCTGCATTGAGTGGTGAAAAAAAGCTCTCACACACACACACACACACACACACACACACCCTCCTTTACGAGCATTTCTCTTTTTTTTCGGGTTATTACAATAGCAACAGGTGGAGATCCCATAAAAGCAAATCCATTATGATATTGAATAAGCCTCAAACATGTGCTCGCACTCTCAGATGCACACACACTTTTTTCGCTATTTTTGCAGTTTTATTACTGCTGGGTGATAACCTCCAGGCTATAGATTCACGTGCAGTTTGGCCGCGGCCCTAAACATCAGTAGACTGTATGAAATGATGGAACGTGCACATTAAAATTCGATCTCCTGCATCAGTACGTCCGCCGTTGGTCAGGAGCGGCGGCCATAAATTGCCAGCCATTACTTTCGATTAACCACAATAGCCCATCGAATTCCTTCCCCTCCCTCCCCCAACACAAAACTCCCCCTGCCACGGGTGCGACATATTCCCAGCGGCGCATCATTCCAGATTCTCCCGCGCCGCGATAACGTTTGGACAAGCCAAACCCTGGGACCCGAGCCACTAGGCCATCTTATTAATGGCTCGGCAGCGATAAAGCACCAGACAACGAGCTCCTCCGCCATATCTCCATCTCCATCCATCCCGAAGTGCAGAGCCATCATGGCTTTTGCAGGAGAGGCTCAAATGGGCCACTTTATCACATGTGTGCCGGCTGACTTTATTTTCCCAGAATTCCACGGTGCATTGGAGAGACACTAGCATCACAAAAGACAAGCACAAAATGGCCGTTCGCGGCGCCAGCTGCAGTTTCTAATGAAACACTCTATGAGCTCTATGGCCTAATTGTCTTTCAGGTCATTTAATATAATTGAATGAACGGAAACAAACTATGTTAATATAAATGGTAAATGTTATATTGCGATATATATTATTATAGTAATTTAGACACATGAGGCTATACTAAAATGAGAGTCTTTCCTTAAGTCATTCAACATGAGTTGGAGCCGGGGCATGGTCAGCTGCCAGGGAACATCAGGCGTAGCAGATGCTCAACTGGACAGGCGCCAGATCCCAGATATGTGACATTGTTCACTTGCTCTGTGAAATGACGTGTCCCTATGCAGGTGAGAGCAGTCAAAGCGTTGCCGCTGTCAGCACTGTAACGCAGATATACAGTGATGTAATTACCTGTATTACGTTGTAGCTTTTGAAATGTTTTTGTTTCCGCCTTTTTGCGCAGTTCTTTTGAACTGACATTCAAACCTGCTCTGAACATTCCGTTGGCTCTGAGCTCATGTTTTGACTGCAATTGTTGAGTGCGACTGGGCCTTAGTTAGGGTTTAATTAAGTTATTGATAATCGATTGTTTGCTTTAGCCTGCCATTGCGATCGCGACCCAAATGGGAGCCCCGTCCTGAATGGTGATGCTAGGTCTCTCAACAGACACCACTGCCCCACCCAAACTTAGGTGAGAGAGACACTTATGCCTAGTGTTACAGCTTCCAGCCATTATACCATAACATGAAGATATGTACAATTATTAGCTTACAGTGATGGATATATTGCATGCTTATGAGTTAGTTTTGCACAACATGCTGCTCTATGCTAATGCTTTCCGTATACACTGCATTGCTAGTACTTTTTCTGGCTAAGACCTGGCTATGCGAGCTTGTCTATGAACTGTCACATTGCCACTAAAGGGGTAGTGTGCTTGTCAAACAAACGCCCCAATCCCTGCATCTTGCTGAGGCAGGTTTTTCTTTTCTTTTTCTTTTAAAGTTTTGGCAAGATTGGGTCTGGCCTCTCTGACCCCTCCTGGGCGGGCGAGCACTCATTCCACCAGTAAAGGCTTAGGTTTAGCCCCACTGCTTACAACACTGAGGTGTGACCCAGGTCGATGTGGCACTGCCAATGCAAGGACCAGGGTGTCTGATGTTTCTCATCCACGCTTGTTGGCCCCTTCTGCATTCACTCACTAAATAACTTTTATGGATTTCTTTTTTTTCGAAGCACATGAACAGCCCCAAATAACCTTTGTTGTTGTTACAAGCAGTAAAGATTTTATTTATTTGGGACGCTCATGTTCTGACCTCACTCATTCATGTCTTGTGAGGTGCATGAACTTTGTCATGTTTTTGCGTTTGCTGTAAAGCTGAACAAAGAAAGGGAAGGAAAGATTATCTGGCGAAGGAAACAGGACCGGGCCTGGTGCCAGGCTCAAGTCAAGCATGTGGGCCCAGTAAGGCACATTGTATCGATTTACGAGTTATCCATTATTTGTTTTGGAAGTAGAGAAAGTTCTTCAAATGATTTTGCTGGCCAGTTCTGGTTCTGAAATAAATTGGTTTGACAGATTGTCAATGATTACATAATACAATAGTAAATTGCCGGATATTGATTTATTTTCCTTACCCCCTGAACTCTCATGATAATTATGTTTACCCGACACTCTCTTGTGTATTGGAATATTTTGCCATCTGTTTTCAAAATGGGACAATTATTATTTATTTTGGCCTGCTGCTTGAGTGATGTTCATGGGCTCCAACAGATAAATAAGATGGAGAAATGGCATGCGTATGCACACACCAAAATAGGCAGCTATGCATTTCACAATAAAATAGCAAGTATGGGGCACCCCCAGACTGCAGGAAATGGCAGCTTTGTTTACTACATTGATAATAAATGGCTGCGGCCCCCTGCTGTCAATCACAGATGGCACTTCCTTTAAGTGAGGGCGAAAACAAAAAGCAGAGCCAGTGACTCGTGATAATACGTTGGCAAGGCAGCAGCCATTTTGCACAGCCTCCCGAGGCACTGATCGTCACAGGGAGGCGTTGGCATTGTCTTGGCACCGACCCGACCCTGGGCTCTGTGGTAACTGATAGCCAAGCTCGAGCTTGTCAGCCCCGGCGCTTATCACTCCTGACATCTGTCCACGTCATCTCTCCACTACAGGCCCAGGGAACATTGACCTTGTGTGTCTCTCTCTCTGTCTCTCTCTCTCTCTCTCTCTCTCTCTCTCTCTCTCCCTGAATCCTCCTTTCCACTTAACACAAGGCTACGTCTTTGTCCTTATCTGGCAGAGCTTCCATGCGCCTGTTGTTGTTTCCAGGGTATTTACCCTTTCAAACCTTGTATTTTGCCTGGCCACGGCTGATATTTGCACAGTGACACAATCCCTTGATTTACTGGGATTTCAGCTCCTATGCATGTGTTTGCTCTTCTGAGAGGACAACAATCAGCAGGGTGGAGTCCGCATTAGTATTATAATT
Source organism: Chologaster cornuta (assembly GCA_025434125.1). Taxonomy (NCBI): domain Eukaryota; kingdom Metazoa; phylum Chordata; class Actinopteri; order Percopsiformes; family Amblyopsidae; genus Chologaster; species Chologaster cornuta. Next base: position 1,084,400 of record JAODVN010000003.1, read on the forward strand.
GCCAGTCAGATGGTTGAATTCATTCAATGTGGTTCCACGAACGGAGAAAAAGAAAAAAAAGTTTCTTCGTATTTACAATCCATTCCTGCATCTGCTGTGATTGTGTTCTGTGTTGATCTTTGCTGTAGCTCTCGAGAAAATATTACGTCAAACAAATAAACCAGGTGACTCACAAAACATGCCTGATGTACAAATACGTTTGGCCAAATGTTGCTTTTACTGTTTCTGGCACACCACAATATCAAGCACATATTGTAGCTAAGTTGTTAAGTTGTTTTTTTTGTTAAGGAATTACCCATAAGGCCCCATGTTTGTTTTCTAGCTGTCAGCCTGTGTCCAGTATTAAACAGAGGTTCCTCCCACCATACAAGCACGGCAACAGGAGAATCTGTGGGGAGGAGGGGTTGTGTGTGTGTGTGCGTGTGTGCATGCACGCTTGTGTATGTTCTAATTAGCCAGGCAGTGAGGCAGTGTATCAGCCTCACAGGACAACAGCCAGCGAGGAGCATCTGGAGTATTCTTCCATGCTCCCATGCTTTTCTACCTTTAAGACGACACACCACACATGCTAGCAGCCGAGTAATGCAGCATACCAGGACAATTAAGGGGCTGCGGGGCCAAACGTCGCAGGTCAAATTACAAACTATTCCAGGCACATTTTAGGTCTCTTCGACAACGGCCCCACCGCCCGCCCCCTACATGCCTCTGTCTGGAGGCCTTACTTAAAAAAAAACAAAAACAAAAAAGGGGGGGCTGGGAATGTTCCCGCACTGACGTCTCTCCCAAGACCGGAATGTGGACGAGGGCACAGCCTCGTCCAATCAAGACAGCTTCCCGCCACCCCCCCTTCCCTTTGAGACTCAACAAAGGGGAGCCGTAGAAGCTGAAGAATTTGGAAGTATGGAATGGGATACATTTTCAAAATAAGCCACCACATACTGTGTTTTCTCCCGTCCGCGTTGCTGGGGAACAGCTAAAGGCACAGTGTTTGCTGTTGCCCCGTCATGGCTGTTAAACTCATTGGTATGTGCAGCATGTACCTTATATGATCCAGGCCTGCCCCTGGGCTGCCGCATGATCAGTCTCTGAACGCAAAAGGGAATAGCCTGCGTGCGTCAGTGATGCTGTTTTATGGCCGTCACCCGTAACAGTGTGAGGAAACGACTAGCAGCGGACACGCGCGTTGATCCAGCTGATATAGTGCTCCTCTGCCCTATCGATTAGCCGGTTAGGCCCTATAAAAGGCACAGCCGCGACACGCTCTCTCCCCCGTGGCCCCCACATGTTTGGCCCCGCCCCCCTCCTCTCGCTCTACCCCAGCTATTATCTCTCACTCCGCGTGCTATTCTTATGCGGTGTACTGTTCCATTCGGAGAGGGGGGGATAAAAAAAAAAGGGGCCCTGGCAACAGCCTGCCAAGCGACACGGCGAAGGCCCGGCTTCTTTTATTAGCCGTCAGCATGGCCGACCTG
>JAODVN010000003.1:1176376-1188178 GCA_025434125.1 Chologaster cornuta
TATTAAAACCTCTTAATTCAATCACTGATTGATTATTGAGTACCAGCCGAGTGTGAATGAATAGTCTTGTCAAGAATAGATGTACACAGCCCACAAGTGGAAGTAAGATGCAAATGCATTTGAAATAAATTAGTTTGCTGTAATTTTAGTACAGATTTTCTAGTTTTACATCACATATTTCTTCTTGCAAATTCAGTAATTTTCAGGATTTAAAAACACAAAACAAATGCATTGTACACTATTGACTGTTGTTCAATCAGTGAATAAATAACCAAAGCTTAAATTTCAAGAAAAAAAAAAAGTTTATTCCTTTTAAACCTCACAGAGCGAGAGCGCAGCCAAGGTCAGACCTGGGGAGAAACCATAGCAATGACTGTGGGTATAGAAAAAAAAAACAAACTTGCCTATATTTTCATCAGCTGACCAACCCACTGAACTGTAATATTCACATCATTACATTAAAACATTTTGGAGTCAATGACAGCAATACTAGCAGAAAAAAGCTTCTCCATACAGAGTAGGTGGAAAACCAAAGCCACTTAGCACACGATTTTTGATGGCAAAACAAGGTCAGACTCAGGTGTTTTCTCCCTACAAGAATACCAGAGGAACAGGGAAAACTGAATTCTTTGAACATCCATTTACCAAACAGATCCAAATACTGTAACATTCACAAAATTAACTGATTTCCTAGTCCATTACTTTTAACTAAAAATGTCTACTACAAAACAGGAGACCCAATTATTCTACCTCCTCACAAAAATGTCAACAAAACACTCAAGAGGTGATATAATCCATATCTAATGTCTTTGCAGCACATTCTCAGAAAGCAAATTAATAAAAGAATAAGCATTCCGATCTTGGCACATGGACTGAAATATAAGAAAACTATCACTTGAATCACATATGTTGATGCATGTTTACATTTGGCATTTCGAATGCTTTGCTTCTTGTATACAAAGCATGTATACTGTACATGATGAATGAGTCGATCTTTACAGTTCCTCCTTTTTGTTTATAGTGACAGTTGAGAAATTGTGGAAAGAATTGTAAGTATCTAAATCAATGCATTGTGTGTCTGCAGGAACCTGTGTGTAGACATTATGATGGTTTGTTTACATTGGGTTGACGTACCATAGAGATGGAAATTGGTTGTCAGCGTATGACAGGACTGAACATATTTTAAATATGTTGCCATACAATGGTATTATTTATCAGTGGTAAGTGTAATTGGCAAGAAGGAAAACGCAAGCCGCCCTTATACCCGACTGGGAGGCATCCCCCACTTACCCATGTTCCCCCTCCTATGTTCCCAACATAGACCGGTTTCAATTCAAAGTGGTTGTCACTTTGTGTTTGGGGTGAAGTTTGTCTTATCATCTCAAATCACTAATTACGTCCCGTCTCAAGGCATTTTGATCACGACAAGACATTTTATGGACTCTTATTTCAGTCTTTCCAAAAACCGCTTTAGACTAGACTGATGGCAAATACAAGACAGGGGACAGCTGAAATTAATTTGAAATACATTTTGACATTTGCCCTCTATACACTATACACAGGGACGACTGTCACTGGTAGAGAGCTAGTCAAATAGTAGTTTTTTTGTTACCTACAATAATTATGCAAGTGTTACCTTTTTTCTTAATATCTATATAATATAAAGCTGACGCCCCCCCCCCATTTAAATAAACACCTGCATGTAACGAGTGAACATAATAGATACCACACTTGCAGAAACCATAAACTGCAGACCACAAAACCCAGGAAGAGCAGATGGACGCGTCACTTGAGTATTAAAAAGAAAACACAGCGAGTCCGTGCCAAATGTGCACTACATTCCTCTGGGTTTACAGGGGTTTCCATCCTACCATGAACATATTCTTAGGTAATACTAGATCTCTGTATTCCGACTTCAGAAGAAAAAAAATAAATATCAGCCATTTCCAGAGGCCAAAAAGCAGGTAACTGGTTGACGTAGTGGCAGGGGAGACAGAGGCAGAAAGGCTCTGTAAAAAACATTCCCAATTCTGTGAGGTTTCACTAGATGCAGAAAAAAAAAACAAAAAAAAAAAAAAACTGGGATATCCTAATTGACATTTGTCATTTTAAAGTGTTTTTAGTTATTTTTTGTCTTTTGTTTTAACTACAACAAATACAGTCACACAATACAACATCCTTCTGACCCGGTGAGAGAAGATGACAGAAACCAAAAGAAAAGCCATGTCGGCAGACATGCCCAGCAGAACGGGGGTGAAAAACCAACATGTTGACGGAAGAATGAGCGGACGGGAAGGCTGCAGGGGAATGCGTTCACTTTTTGAGGGGCTGGTAGACGGAGGCGTTGGGGTCCAGGCCAGAGGGACTGGTGTCCATGAACTTGGACGAGTAGTGGGGGGTCACAGGGGGCATGCTGCTAGTGTCGCTTGTGTAAGAGATGCTGGGCATGACCGCCATCACCTCAGCTATCCTCTGCTTCAAGTCCTTTATCTCCTGGTCCTTCTGGAGGATCTGACCTGTTGGCACACAGAAACATCGGCCAACCGGGTCAGGTCGTCTGTTTGCCTTGTACGAGTGTGTGGGAGCGGAGCGGATCCGTTAGAGAACCCGCTCGTCGCTCTAGGAGCCAAGTCTGCATTCCGCTCCTCATTTTTAAGTATTTCATACACTCAAAGAAAACAAAATTTTTGTATCGTCGTAATTCAAACAAACCCGTAAAATGTTATGATGATGTAAACCTATCGTGTATGTTGAGTAGGCTATTCCATTGTTTTATTAGAATGGAACAACATAGTTTATTAATGGCATAAATGGGTGTGTATAGTCTGTACTCAAACAGGTGAACTCCATAATGTAGCCTAATATCGTGTGTTGTCAAGCCACATATTTATAAGCACACATGACTCAAGCAAGTCGGTTTTCTTTTCTGTGTCATTCCAACTACTTCATTTCAGGTTCTGTCCAGCCTTCCCTAGGTAGACAGCGCCGACCACAGGTAAGGGGTATAATTGCACGTATTAAAACTACCATACATCACAAATGAGCAAACAGCTACGATGTGACCGGCTACTTGCCAAGATCTGAGCGGTACTGGAGCGACTGAGCGATAGGTTGAGTGGTAGCCTCCTCACTCCAGTTAAACTGGGATCGCTCCGCGCACATGCTTGTGTGATATCTTGTGAGAACTAACCTTGTGCAATCTCCAGCTGCCTTTTGGCATCCCCCAGTGCTGAGAAGAGGTCCAGTTTGATCCTGGTCTCTGCGCTCAGGCTGTTCTCCAAGTGCTGGGTTTTATCCTGCATGGCCGACAGTGCGGACATCAGCACATCCGTGTCCTTCTCGTTCTCTTTATACTTGTGAAGTTCCTGAGGATCGCGTGGCCGTGAAGGAAACACAAACACGACTGTAAATGTACATGGGGATGGTCAGTGTTTAACATGCGCAAACAAAACTAAAATCCAGCAGGCTAACAGCCCAGACAGCCTATCTCTGAGTTGCGTTCAGAATTGCGAACACAGTGAAAGTTTGCGAACGTTCGCAAACATATGTAAACAATTCGCCGCGAACGTTTGCGAACAAAAGCAAACAGTTTGAGGAGCTAGTTCTCAGCGAACACACGCTGAAGCTGGATGAAGGGTGACAGATTAAATCTAATATTTTTGGAATGTTTACACAAAATCATTCAAAGTTCGCCAATTCTGAATGCAGCTCTGGATTTAACCACAACTATAATGGATTTTAAGAGCCTTCACAGCCCTCCATCCTCTATTACATATCACCCCCCCCCCTCCCCATATGGAGTAAACCAGCATGTGAACAAAACATCCTCACCTGCACCTTTATCTCCAGCTCTCGGATTTGGTCCTCCTTGAGTTTGATGTCCATGCTTAGTTTCTTACACTCCGTCTCTAACTCAGTGATGCGCCTCCTTAAGGTCTCTGTGCACTCCCCTCTGAGGAGTGTAAAACATGACACAATTGGCAAGGATACCAAGAATAAGCTTCAAGCTAAAGGAACAAAAGAGTACAGTTTAAAATACCAGTGAGATACTCAAAAGACAAAACCCGCAGAAACGTACTGATATTTACACCACCAGAAGAGACATTGGCTGTGTCCCAATCCAGGGGCCGCATCCTTCAAAGGCTGCATTTGAAGACCGGTTGCGTCACGGCAGCGCGACTAGGCAGTCTCATTTTGAAGACTGCTTCGAATGCAGCCGAGAAATTTAGCCTTATTTTGCAAGGCTGCGAAGGATACACCATTTGGATCCTTCGCGGTCCAACATATTCCAGGATGCAATGCGCACAGCAGGTGACGAGCATAGGTGACGAGACAGATTTTAAACAGAGGACGAAACACTAGAAGCAACCACTTTTGTGTTGTGCTTACACTAAAGTGAATTATGAACCATACATTTTAACTGACTTTAGCTGTCTGTGTACCATGTCTTTCTTTAATGTACACGTACTACCGTACCGATACATAACATTTTGTTTAAAACTGTTCACCGTACATTAAATAGAGAGCGATGTTGACTCTACTGAGATTATGATGATTATGTATGTTAATTTATTTATAGGCCAAAGTGAATTACTACTAGGTGAACACATCTACTGTACTACAGTAAACCAGTTATTTTCATTTGACAGTTTATCACTGTAAACTACACAGTATTCTGTAGCTACACTCGCTAAACATATATATATATTACGGTGCATTTATTTGGCGTTTTGGTGTGAAAACATATTTGGTTTTGTTTAGGGAGCAGGATAATGCTAGTTGTATAATGCTAAATCGAATGACTTCAGTGTCATGACACCTGCAGCTGTCAAAGGTTGCTAGGCGACCAGGTGTGCTTTATGAGGCTAGATTTTTCACATTTCACACCGCTTGCGGTCTACGAAGGCTAGAACTCCGTAGCCTACATCCTTCGAAGGATGCGGCCGCTGAATAGGGACACAGCTATTGACCACTACAGAGTTAAGACCACTGACTGATGTCAGGCGAGCGCCACGTCGCGTTACAAGCTGCGTGTACCTGGATGCTGCTGCCAGCGCCACGGCCCGGGCTGCGCTGGCCTCCTCCAGCTTCTTGCGCTTCTTCTCATCTGCAAGCTGCTTCTCTGCAGTGGTGCGGGCCTCCTGCTCAGCCTTCAGCTTCTTCTCCAGCTGGCCCGCCGCCTGCTTGTCCTTCTGTTTGGCCTGCACGGCATTATGCAGTCTGCACGCGCACACACACACACACACACACACACACAATTGAGTAGGATGTTAGCCAGCACTCTGAGTCTACATGGCTACACAATTTGTTGTTGACTGATTTAACGGAATGTGTATGTGTCTTTACCACTGTGTTTAATTAGGACATTATATGACCAACACCACATTACAGCAACTGGCATAGTCAATAACAACATAAAACGAAAGTGGCTATAATAGTAATAAAAGCATCATGCGCCCTCTGGTGGCTCATTGCGTCATTGCATTTAGCCCAATCACGTTCTGATTTACACTGCCCAGCGGCCCGTGTCCCTGAGCCACTTGCCAGTGGGGGCCACTCACTTGTTCTGCAGCAGCTCGTTCTCCTGGCGCAGCTGGCCCAGCTCAGAGCGGATGGAGCGCTCTGCGCTTCCCAGCGAGCCGATCTGACTGCGCAGGTCCTGCTCCACCTGGCGGCTGGCTTGCAGGTCGGCCTTCAGCTTCTTGACGTCCTGCTCCAGCCTGCGGGGAGGAACAGAGGAGACGCAGTGACAGCGGGTGTTTACAAACGGTCTCCTCCACAAAGTGAATTTCCCGTAGTAAAGTAGATCTTAGGTGTCCTTTTACAGCAGCGCCTTTCTTATGTCCCCTTACACATTCACATTGCTACTGACCAAAGATACCCCTCTATTGAGGCCTTAATGGTTATTGTGCTGCATGCACGTTTTTTTTAGCCGGAAGCTAATTTATCTCATCTCTCTGCTACTGAAACCTCCTCCGCCCCCATAACTTTCTCAGTGGGCGGAAATGCAATAACGCAAAGAAAACATATCCAAACTGAGCAGCCTAGCACTTCAAACGCCATACAGAAGATTAAATAAGCACTTAGAAATACAGACCCTCAACAAACACCCACAACAAATAAACACTATGAATACACAAAGTACACACTGCGATGATTGCTTGCACATTATGAAGTATTGTGCAACGTGAAATAATCTGCAATACCACAATGAAAAAAAAAAGGAAGAATTATGTAAATCATGCCAGCAAACTTAACATAAAGCTCTTATATAAAATGTATAACACATAATATATATGATTATTGACATAACATTCATGGAATTAGATTTAAAACAAAGTATTTTGCGTGCGATTTATGGTTAGACATCACACTAGTGTCAACAAATATCTGAAGTACATCTGCAAAAGCATTAGATCTGACACATAAGCGTGAAGATCTGAAATGTGTTCTGCAATACATCGTAAAACAGAATCACTTCAGAACGACCAATCAAGTATGTGAACATAATTCACATTAGTTTGAAAAGGGCCGGGCAGGCAAGCCTGCTCAAACCCAGCTACTTCCACTACAGCACAGCCTGTTACGTGCGCTACTCACCTAACGAGTGCTTCTGGTTTGCTCAGCTGGTTGTTAGGGATACAGTTATCTGTGGGGTCCCTGTGGGGTCCCCCTGACGTCCCCTTACCCGCTGCCACCTTCTGCTTCTTCTCGTTCTTGCCCGAGGAGGAGGACAGCGGTGCGGAGGAGGGCACGCTGCCGTTGGTGGCACTGTGGCCGCGGGGCGAGGAGTTGACCCCGGCGGAGTTGTTATTCGAGTTCTTGTAATTTTTGGAGGAGGAGGAGGATGACGAGGATGAGGAGCAGGAGGAGTTGTTGTCCTCTTTGAGCAGCAGGTTCTCTGTGCTGCCCAGCTCTGTGGTCAGTCTCTTGTTGTTCATGTGGTTCTCCATGTACTCCATCTCCTGCAGTTTAGAGTCCACCGCTGAGGGCAGGATGTGGCTGCTGCTGCTGTTATTGTTGTGCTGCTTTTTAGAGTCCCCGCCACCGCGCCCGTCCTTGCCCTTTTCCCTGTATTCTAGCTCTGGCAGCGGAAGCGAGGGCAACTTTTTATTGGCCAGGGCCCCGTTCTGCAAGACTGGAGGTGCGTCTGCCTCAGATATGCCTTTAGCCGCCGCTGCTGCTGCTGCTGCGTGTGGCGAAATGAGGGAAGTAGCAGGGATCAAATACACATGGCAGTCCATAGAAGAAAGCCTCCCTCTTCTAGCATGTGGTTTGAGGTCTTACTTGTGTGCCTTTAATTCAACCCACTATGGGAGAGGAACAACCCACCCTGCAGAGAAGTATAGTCACCACGCACCCCTCTACATACAACACACATTTAACAGAATAGCTTTTACAGTGTGATGGCATCCTAACTGCCAAGACAAATACACACCGTGGAAAGACCTGCAAATATTTGAGCAGAAAAACAAGCGAGCACGGCTTTTACAGATCGCCATGTCAACCAAGCTTAACCCAAAATCTGTCATTTGGTAATTAATCGGCGTCATTTGTACATCACGTGCACAAAGAACGCATCTTTCACAGCCTACACGTACCTTCTTCTGCCTCCCTCTCCTGCCTCTGCAGCATCTGCTGCTCTGGAGGCAGAGCCTGCTGCAGGAGCTGCATGTAGAACTCGTTCTCTTTCTGCACCTCCTTCTGCTTCCTGAGACGCATCTTATAGCTGACATAGCTCTTGAAGCCAAAGCCTAGAGTGACCACTGGGTAGCCGATGCTACACCGAAGAAGACAGGACAATGTGGATGTATAAATATTGGCCGTTGATGGATCATATAAGACAGAGATAATCAATAATGTTGCCACAAAGCTTATAATGTGACATTAAGGAAGATAGAAGAAAAGGTATTCAGCTATTGCAAGCTAAATGTAAGATCATACACTTTGTGAAATTCACCAAATATCTACCTTGTATTTCGGTAGCTTACGGTTATCTGTGCGTGTTCCAAATAAATTATATGATACTTCTGCACAGCCCTGGCACCGTAAATTGGAACATAAACAAAGTGGGGAACACCAATTGTATCAACAAAGCTGTAGTACTACGCTTTTGCTTTTGTGTCGGGCGTTGCCACAGAGGACGGCGAAGCTAAACTGATTTGAGTTTGAAGTTAGCAAGAATGACTGACCATACCTTTAACGGGCTGTTTGTGAAAATTTATCGGGCAGGAGATGTTTAGTAGTCCACTCTCTATAGTGCTCAACATTGTATTCTTACAGTAACACCAGACACCTGCCTAGAGCTCCACAGCAGCAACATTTACATGGAGCCAGAAGTAATTAGACTAATATCTCAATCAGAAGATAAATGTAATCACATTGATCATTCTAAACTAGGTGAGCTAAATTTCACAGAAAAACTAAACCGTAACATTGTCGGCTTTCCACCATTATACAATATATGGAGTTTTTATCCAGAAATGACTAGCAATTTTAACAAATGTGCTTTATGTGATTCTTATACTGTATAGTCACACATATTCATCAAATGTAACTGGTAAGAAGTCCCCTTAAACTAATTAAATCAGATTGATTTATTAATTTAGAAGAAACTAAAAATGCTAAAGGCATAAAGATAATGTTAGCTCACCAGTGTGCAGCGAAAGGACGACACAAGTCCACGTGGAAGTTTTTCAGGTCTTTAAATCTTATGGCTGCCTCTATGTACACAAAGAGTATCCATAGAGATACTGTTGGCAGACAAACCCCCCTCTCTGAGGAAACAGCAGCAGGAGAAACAAGTGTTAGTACAGGAGATCATATACATTGAACTGCCACTTATTAGGGGGCCTTTAAAGAGAAGATAATCGATGAGTGTTAATCGATCAGAGCACATTTACTGTATTTAAAATAAATAAATAAATAAATAAATACATACAATATACATACAACAAACTTCCTGTCTGATATCTGTCCCAACAAACACCAGCTATAATCCTGTCAAAGTTTATAATTGTACAAGCACAATGTAGTTCTAAAGGGCTTTGTAACCCAACAGAATGGCTGGCCAGATCACACATTGTTCCCATGTCCCCTTGACTAAAACATATCCAAGCACAGTCACCACCAGCCTGTGGAGCAGCAAGGGATATTAATACTCTTGTGACATCCCATGGATCTGAATGCATCTGTGGTGCAACTTTAGAGGGTCAGGGCTCTACCAGGGTTCCCCTCTGCACTATTGGTTCTGGGATTTCTATCTGACACCTTTGGTCAAAACAAGGGGCTATTGCTAAATCACACAGACAACGGCAGCACTTACTCACTCAGTCAGCTTGCTCTTTGTAAATAATATGTTTAAAATGTTCTGGAACATGAGGCATGTTCCAGAACATCTTAAAACCCTGGCATGAACCCACAGCACAGAGTGGCTAATTAGACACTCTGTGCTGTGGGTCCATGCCAGGGTTTAAAGCAGTACAAGACTGGTCAAATCTAGTTGCTCTTGGAAATGCACTGCAGGCTCATCTGCAACAGCCTTATCTCTTTGTGTAATAAAACAGGTTCTTTATACATAAACACTTTAGTCTTTCACCACATTTAAGCTGAGGAGGGGCGTCTTATGACATACCTCAAGAGCGAAGTTTTCACTTAAAAATGTCTCAGACTGTAAACAGAGTGCCTTACCTGTGTGCCAAACATACTGCACCCACACATATGTACTGGCAGCAAAGAACAGCCATTGGACCGGGATGAAGAGCAGGCATATGATATCCGAGGTAAACGCCACACACACAAAGAACACTGAGAAGGCCTGTTGGAAAAAGGCATGCAATGACAGTTATGCCTGATAGATGATCCTTGTGATGTGTGAATAGCAATTAAACACATCAAGGGAGTAGTGTAGGAGCCATTTCATTTTGACATGTACAGTATGTATGTATGTATGCATGTATGTAAAATGAGGGTCAACCTTAAGAAAGCATGTCAAGAAATAGGCTTGACATCTAAATTGGTTTATGATGAACTCCAATTACTATAATCTAAATTCTGGCATTAATTTACAGTATAAATAGTTAAAAGCCAATTTACCGCTTTGTAGGTCACTGGCAATCACATCAATATAGCAATATGACAAAAACCAACAACAACCACACACACACCCAACAAGGTCGCGATGAAAGTGAAAAGTAAAAAAATACACACATTTCTCTTTTCCCTTATGAAAGGAGCACCCTGAAGCAGATGAACACTTACCAGCCCCTGGTATCTGAAGGAGTCGTATACGCTTCGGATGAAGAGCCAGAAAGGCCACAGGTACTCAAATCTGAACTCCAGTACAAAGTCTGCCAGGAGCACCAGGGCCCACACCACCAAGAATTTCAGGTACAGAAAGGTACTGGACAGAAAGTAAAGAATTCACATATTTTAACAGCATCACCTATCAAGTGTGGATTTTACTATAACAGATTAATGCATGTATTGTGAGCCATCAAGATGGAGAAACCATTTGGAAAATAAGAAGTCGATAGACACTTTTTATTAGACGCTTGTGCTAAAACGTTGTGTAATGTGCCAAGAAACAGTGTGAGCATAATGCACATTAATAATGTGAGTAAGCATTTCTGTGATATAACAATGATATTAACTATATGAAGTCCTCAAAGGCCTAGTGTTAAACAGTAGTAAGAATCTGTGTGTTTCTTTCTCATCTTTCACACTGACTCAAGTTTAACATACATTTTTGAAGCAACAATGACTGGGTGGATAAAAACTATATTTAATAGTTAAAAATCTACAAACACCTGCAATAGGTACTTGTATGGATCTTGTATATTTAATGGATTGCCCCACAGCCATACAGCTACAAATGCCACGTGTAAACGTAAGTAATGCCAGACCTTTTCATTCGATTGGTCTATTGCAGCTGTAGACTGAATGACAAACAGGTAGTAGCCTATCTGTCAGGTGGGACAGGTGGTTACAACGTGACGTTAGATAGGTCACAACAAAAGCACAAATGCAATTAACCATTAGGCTCGAAGTGACCACCCAACTGCTAAAAACTGTTCAAATGTTAGCATTCACAACCATTAAGATATATTTGTTGGATTTGTAATGCACATATAACACATCCATTGATAGCTAGCAACCCTGAACTATAAACTACTAATTGTGTGCAAGATAGTAAATGGCATCAGTAAATACACAACCATGTTTCCCAGTTTAAAAACAAACGTTACGTCTATGCGGAGTCGTGAGAGAAGCTCTAGGTGGTCTGAAACGGCTGTCTCAGGGCCTAGACCTACAGCTAATGTTAGGTTACCTGCTATTATGGTACAATACAGTAACACACAGTACAGCTACCATACGCTAGGCTGCATACCCTTGGCTAGCATATCAAGCTAGCCAGCAGTGGCATTACGGTGACAATAATCGCCGACACCTTTGGAACTAATAAAATTCGAGAATCCCGAAGCTAGTGCAGCGGCCCCCATACTGGTCGTGAGAAGAACCCCTTCTGTAGGCTTCATATACCTGCCGTATATACCCTCGGTGATTCGGTTCCGTTTTAACGGCCGTCGGAGTTTGCTGCAGTCCGCATTGCGCCGCTTCATCCTCCTCTCCTTCGCTTTGGCCTTTGAATACCCACTGTAATCTTATCCAGTTTTCTTCCGTAGACGGACAATGATAATAAATGAATTGCTGTGGTAAATTTAGCTGTTTTTATTATTTTTTCCCTCACTGGAAACAAAGAAATAAATAAAGGACGCTCTTCAAGAACCTCCTCTTTTACTG
>JAODVN010000004.1:202250-216608 GCA_025434125.1 Chologaster cornuta
AACAAATAAATAAATAAATAAATAAATAAATAAATAAATGTAAATAAATAATTTCCACGTCTCATGCAAGACAATAAAATTATAACAGCAAAGCTCATATTCGTTTAAGGCCCCGCACTGGCCTGATCCTATCAGCGTTCCTTACAGTTTGTGGTTGGCCATAATTTGTAAAGGAAAAAATACAAGGTCTGTAGTTTTGCGTTATGTGACGTAACATATCCCGGTCTTTTTCGTACATTGCTGAATAAAAATTAGAGTAAATGTTACTAGGTGAAACTCATGGATACTGTGTGCTCCAGCGCTTTGCGTCGAAGTGAAGCGATGCTGGTCCCTCTCCAGACGTCACTGTCCGGAGAACTACACAGCTGCGGCGACCCAGCCACGTTCGTTGGACCGGAAAGGGACGCGGGTACCATCCCGGGAAAGGTGGGCTGGTAGAGGTGTGACTGAAGCCCAGAGCCGTTCGAGGACATATTCGATAGCCCCATGGAGTTGGGAGGTGGCCCGGCGCCTAAGCTGCATTGAGACAGGGACTGAGCCATGGCCTGCTGGCGGCCCAGGGAGGGCGGCAACTGCAGCTGAGACACGCCGGGCATTCCCGCCGTCGCCCATCGAGTGTCGTTGGCGTGGAACGAGCAAAGACTGTCGCCCATGGCGGCTGCTGCGGCGGCAGCTGAGGGGAACTGTGGGAGTCCATGATGAGTCGGCAGGAGAGTCCCTGGGGAACGGAACACATTTGTGGTCTTCTTGCGCTTCTTCCACTTGGCGCGTCGGTTCTGGAACCATACCTGAAGACGCAAAGCAGTGTCAGCACATGGCAATGTTGGCTATTCTACATTATGTGCCCATGGCGACATATAGCCATTTGCTTGCTTATGTTGCTAGAGCTCATTGAATAGGCCACAAAAACACGCGCATGACATAGTCGTTGAGAAGCATGCCTTTATTCAGACAGTCCTTGGGGGTCTCTAACCGGGCATCGATGATTAATGTGAAGATTTGCTTGAGAAAGCGAGGCATCGTAATAAGGGCAGACCAATCTCACTCTCTTTCTCTGTGAAGTCAGCCGTGAAAAGCAGCCAGAAAATACATTACACTTCAGAGGAAAGAAAATGCAATTTCTCATTCCGTTTAAAAGATAGAGTACACCTTCTGCACGTCCAGCATTAAGACGTAGGTATGTGACAGGCTCATCACTAACCGTCTGGACCTCTGCTCTGGGGAATCTCAAAAATGGTGATGGGCGTCAATTCACTAATTCTTATTTTATGTAAATAGTATATTGAAATCGAATTAAACCATAACGACTATTATTTCACATATAACTATAATTATTGGCCATTTGAATTAGTGTGGTTTAGAAAAAAACTTTTATAAAGGTAAACGCCTGTAATATTTTACAAGACGTATAGCCAATTTATCGTTATGTGTATTTTTATTTAGATTAAGTAAATCGTAGAGCCGATATGCGTTTTGCCTGCGCTGGCCGTGAAATGATATTGACCTTTGTCATAGAGGATGTAGGTTTAAAGGAGGCAAATGAAACATAAAGCCATAGAAAAATATAATTGTGCGGCTATCATAAATATCCTTTTCGAGACCGTCCACCCATGAAAGCCAAACTATGTAATGTTAATAGACAATGATCGCCATTGGCCCTTGTGCATTTTAGAAAGAAAATGTGCAACGCCAAATATGCAGAGGCTGTTATTATTTGATAACTCTATTTTATCGTTCTACATCCAAGTCCCAATGTTGTTACAGTAGCACGATTTTACTTTAATATAAATCATATTTATTTAAATAATTATTTTCATATGTAAGAGCTAACAAAAATATTTAGCCTAATATTTACAAAAATATAATTCACAATTTTGCTGGAAATCAGAGTATTAACTAGGCTATTGTTAAATGCATAAAATGTAATGCTGACTGCAGCTATTTAGGCTGTATTATTCGATATTCAAATTCAAATTTCGATATTTAAATTATTAAGTTGTGTGCAAGTCTATATTTAAAGATAATGAATGTTTACTTACATTTTATAACAAATGTGTCATCATGGCAATATGTCCAGGAAAATAAACCTGTCACATTAAACGTATACCCTAAACATACATTTCCAAAAAATACGTTTTATTTATAACATAGCAGCTATAGTATATTGTATATTGTATAGTATTGTTATATTATATTGTATGTATTGTATTATAGCTATAAAAACATATTTAAAATAAATAAATGATGCGTTGCACTGTTTTGTGTGTTTGATAAATAGTTCGTTCCGAGTTTCCATATTTGACACAAATCCGACAGACTAACCTGAACGCGGGATTCTGTTAAGCCGATTCGTAGCGCCAGCTCTTCGCGCATGAAGATATCTGGGTAGTGCGTCTTGGCGAAGCTGCGCTCCAGTTCGTTAAGCTGCGCCGGTGTGAACCTGGTCCTGTGCCTCTTCTGTTTCTGACTCTGCTGTCCCCCGGACTGGTTCTGGCTGTTCTGCTGTTGCTGCTGTTTCTCCTGATCTTTGCTGTTCACCTGCACGGCGGACTGGTTGGATCCACCGTTGTTAAGATCGTCGCCCGGTAGCATCGTCGCTCCTTCTACGCCGTCCGAGCCCGGGGCGAGCTCTACTGCGTGACCCGGGTCCGGACCGCCTCCGCCTAACCGACACTTCAAAGCCTCCCGGTGACCTAAAAGCTCGGCTGCGGCATCTTTCATCCCTAGACAATCAACACACAAGTTTAGGTTTTAAAATTGAGGCAAACAAGTATAAATATTACAAGAGGAACGGAAATTGTTAGTAGTAAATTATTTGGTAACATCGTATAGCTGTTGATTGAAAATAACTGCAAGTAGCAAAATCACATTGACATAGTTAGCAGCAAAAATACATCATGCACGTTTAAAATATACTCTTAAATACACTTAATTCAATCCAGAGCACCAATATCTTGGAAATATGTTAAATCAAATTACACAGTAATATAATAATAATAATAATAATTGCTTTCCAATAAATTAGCTCACTTCAATCACATAAATCAGATAACACAAGATACAAATTGTCAATTTTCTGTTCATGATTTAGATGAGAAGCGCCTCCAGCTTACAGTAGAGTTGAAGACCGGAGTTTGGTGACGATAACTCACCGAGGCGAGCATCCAGCAGGTCGGCATGCGATAGCATTGCGCACCGCTCCAGGGCGATATGCTATTCCAAAAAAATCTCTACGACTTTAACCTATTTAAGAAATATATATAGCTTAAATGAAAGCAAATTCGGTTTGTGGTTAAAAAAGGAGGTTGGTTGCATTATAATGTACTTTAGAGAAATGGGGAGGCGCTTAACAACAGAATGAACCCATGAGCTTCTTCAAACGAGGACCAATCAGATTTGACGCTCCAGATATGTCAGCTACCCCAAGACCCCCTCGAGCAAGCCAGTCAAATCTCTCCAAGGCCACATTCACGAGTTCATTTCTCCTCATTCTTGTAATTGGGTTTGATTTCTTCTCCAAATTACATCCAATAAAATAACTTGATTTAATATATGTGAAAGCTTCGACCCGTTCAAGAAATGTTGTATCACCATAATATTCGACTAATTGTGCATGCTCCTCAGCTTTGAAGTAATAGTGAGGTTATATTTATATAGGCCGAGTACACAAACATATTCAATCGTCAGCTGCAAGAAAACATGTTACTGCTTTGGAGTTTCACATTTCAATTTAATAGCATTTCCATTGCTATTTAGTTTTCATTATTATGGTTCCCATTACAATTTATCGGCTAGGTCTACACAAAAGTGACTAAAAGATTAAGTGAGCCACTTCTATTATTCTTAATTTTCCAATCAGCCAAACAACAAAGTTTATATATTTCTAACCAGGGTAATTTTCAAGATCATTATGCTTTTATACAATTAGTGCTAAATATTTATCTTACTGCTATTATTAGGAGCAAATTTATTATAAATTAGGTCTAATTGAATAGAGTTTAGGCCCAATTGTCAGGAAGGGAGGGACTTGTTATAAATGATATGTCAACAAATTAAGTGTGTATTCGCGGGAAAGGGGAAAAAGTTGGTGTTTAACATTACATTTTAAAATATAGGGCTGAAATGGAAAACTTGAAATGTGAAAACCCCCATGTGAATCATGCCTTCATCCTTTAAAAAAATATTTCATAGAATTTTCATAATCGGCCCAAATTAATTTTATTCATTTCAATCAAAGAGCATGTCCTAAAACACCTACAACGCATCATGTAATTTACAAAAGCTACCCATAGACTCATTAGCAGATCACTGTGTCTCTCGTTACAGTCACTATACATTCTCAAATATATAAGGACTATACAGCAAACATTTAGACAGATATCTGGACGATTTGAGAAAGCAGTATTATAGTGAATTGAATAGTGCCTTTGGGTAGCACAAAGGATGCGTCCGAGCGTGAATCGGTCCTATTTTGTCTCTTTCCTTCATCTATCTCGGCTTCAATAGCTTCGGCACATCTTTTATTTGGTGACTATAGGCTACTGCCAAGCTAGACGTGTACATTACGGAACTCCAACCGGACACACAGGATATTTTTTCATTATCCAGTCTAAAAAAGTGTGGACAGAAACACCAACGTGGATTTGGAAACTATAGCCTCCTGCTTCGGCGTATGTTTTAGTCTCTAGCGCTGGAACCAAGCGCAGCTAATTCAGGATATTCACCGGTTTGTTCGTATTTTATTAACAAATGTGGAATAATTTAGCACTTTGTAATTGTATATTTTTTGATCTGGTCGTAATCACTGTGTCAGTGGCTACCTGTACAATTTTAAAGGGACGTGTCTATAACGCTGTGAAACCATAAAGATAATTAAAAATTATCACATTGTTTGGTGTTATCCGCTCGCTCAGAACGGAACCGTTGAGGAATGATGGATTGCGCGCTTCGTTTTTATCGCCTTTCCAATAGCTCAGTGTTTTTATAGCTGTCCAAACACAAGTGAATGAGTCCTCTCGCAGCAGACTACTAGCTCATATTTAATCCAAACAACGAGAAGGGTGTGTGCAATGAGTGATGCTGCAGAAGAGACACAAAATAACACGTAAACGTTTTATTATTAAGGTTATTATTTTAGATGTGTAACGTGTATATACATATTTAATAAAAGGTTGTACAAAAATAGAACAATATAAATATTGTATTTAACGTTTACTGATTTGTATTGAAAGATAGGCTATTTAATATTAATTAACTATGGCTATGTTGTTGATCTGTTATCGTTTAGGTTTAGGTTATTTATGTTTTATGTTATTTTAATCTTAAGCAGGCTATGCATATGAACAAAATGAATTTCAAGTAGCCTATTTCATAATATTTCAACGCGAATAACATTGGTCATATTTAAAATGTATCAGTCAAATCGTGTGAATGTTTAAATGCAGGTGTTGGTGTTTGTAAAGTGTAGCCTAATTAGGCCAAACAAGGACTAGAGCGCGTCTCTCCTGGCAGATTCCAAGAACAAGCCTACATCAATCTTAACCACGATATAAATAAAAATAGACAAACAAACAAATCCAACCCTGTGAGTTAATGCGGCGCATCTGAGTGGAAAGTAGACATTTTCACGCGCTTTGGAGATGAGGAGTGACTTTTAATAAAACTGCAGGAAAAACAAATGTAATTCAGGGCTTGTGGAGCTGAATAATTCGGTTCAGGCGTGAAAGTCTGGAGCAATGTGGTGCGGCCACCCTCAGCACGCCTCAAGCCACCATTCACCATTCCGACCATGATATGCTGACAAAACACAGGATGATATTTGTTGACTTTTCCACCCTCTCTGGTGCAGTCTGCGGCATCTGAATTCACTCAATTATAAAATACTAAGGAGAAAAAAAAATCGATCTTCCATCTGCACAAGTGCCAGTTTAACAAATTAGATTCTTGTTTTGTGCAAGTGATTTGGTGACAGTCGGGGGATTAGAAGTAATAAGTTGTTGTGTTTGAGCGCAAGGGAGGAAAAAGGCGAGAGGGTCGCCACGAATCCATAAGACGCGTACAAGCGCTCTTCTGCCATCAGGCCAGGTAGCCGCTACCGCATCTCATGCCTCAATTAGCGTCGCCGCCCTCTGTATGGACTCGATTAGACAGTGATTTATCCGAAAGAAATATAATTATGCTTCCAAATAAAATAATCAGCATTGAAGAGCGATTTCCTTAACGAGATGGAGCGGTTAGATGTCACGGAGTTGCAGC
This sequence comes from Chologaster cornuta, assembly GCA_025434125.1. Lineage (NCBI taxonomy): Eukaryota > Metazoa > Chordata > Actinopteri > Percopsiformes > Amblyopsidae > Chologaster > Chologaster cornuta. The sequence goes on from JAODVN010000004.1 coordinate 208,506, forward strand.
GCCTCATTAGGGCGGTAATGAGACTTTGGGGTGATCCCTTTAATTATCCAAATGTGCAAAAAAGAATGGAGCCAAATGTAACCGTAATTTGTCTGGCCACTGAGTGTATTTAATATTACAATGTCTAGAAAAACCCTTTGCAACTAACCAATATTGTTGAATTATGTATTTAGGCCGCACAATATTGTTTTGATATGCATTTCATGGGTGGACTGAGAGGTGATTGGTAAAGCGCAAGGCCCTATCTTTGCTTAAACGATATTAAATAATTGACGTTACAAAGGGTAACAAACCACTTATAAAAATGGTTTGATTATAGGGCAGGCTTCTCAGCGCCGTTTGGGGCGACAGGTGATACACAAGTCGCTGGTTCGATCCCGGATACACAAGTCGCTGGTTCGATCCCGGCTAACTCTTCACCAAGTGTCGAGGTGTCCTTGAGCAAGACACATAACCCTAACTGCTCCCGTGGTTGGTCGCGCCTTGCAGGCAGAAATCACCATCTGCTTATGAATGGGTGCATGCCGAAGCAATCCTACAGGCTTTGAATGGCCAAGAGTTTCAAGTTTCAAGTTTTATCAAAAGTGATATAAATGCAGTCCAATAAACATATGAGAAGTTATTACTAAATTATTTAAAAAATGGGACATGTTGCCAGTTGTCATTTGATGTTAACTTTATCTGCAGTTTTTTAAACATTTTACAAAACTGAAAATAAATAGGCTCAATAACATTTGTCAATTAAGTTAAGGTTAATTAAGACAATACTGTAGTTCTATACAGAATCTAAACTGCACCTACAAATTTATAAAAACATTCTCCAGTAAGAATGTTTATTGTTTTATTGTGAGATCATACACATACAAGAAGCACTTGACAAGCATGTTGTTGACTAGAATAGAAATTAAGCACAAAATACAAATAAAAAGAACAATTATGATTTTTCTGATTCCTGTTTCCATGGATATGGTCTGACAAAAGGAACGACATCTACGCATGTGCATCTGAATGGGAACATCATTCCTCAAGCTTCACTGAGTCCAATATGGTTCTAGCATCCATGTATTCTTCTGCTTCAGAGAGCTCCTCTTCCGTTTCCTGAAAACACACAGAGGCACACGGTTACTTTGTTCCCATGTTAAACAAACACTCAAACACGCATTGCTCAGCGGCGAGATTCACTGAATCTATACGTTATTCACAATAACATCACTGAGCTCAATCACATCCCTTACTAATGGTGTGTGTGGGTTCCTATGGTGTGGTAACAGTGCTACATACAATCTTAAATGGTTGTGTGTGTGCATATACAGTGTTAATGAACTGTAATGGTTGTGTGAGTGTGTGTGCGCGTGTGTGCGAAGAAGAGGGAAAAGGATGCCTGGGACAGACATGTTGAGTGATAGGAAAGGTACTGTGTAGCTAATTCTGGGTTAGCACCCACTAAGGTGTTCAGCAGTCCTCAGAGTGGCTTTCTGCCTGACTGTCACCCTGCATTAATTGGTATGACCCTGAGACATGCAGGTGTATGTTAGCTTTCTTCACCTGCTTCCCTTTAAGCATTATTATGAGTCACACCAATATGAATTACATGTAGAATGAGGCAAACAATCAAACACACATACATTTAATTGTGCCTTGTTTAAATTATTGTTAACAGATGTGGATAGCAAATATGACAATTAGAATAATACAAAACATTACTTTTACCATTTTTATGAACAACACTATGTATGTATGTTTGTATTTTTGTATTATTATTAGTATTATTACGTTTCCTTACCCCTTAATATAATTGTAAATAAACAATGTATCATACTTAATTTAAAAGGGTTAGAAATGGTTTGATATCAATTCATGCCTCACCTGTGATGCTATAAGGTTGTAAATAGAATATCATCACACCTCCATCTTTTATTGAATATAAAGTAGCTACAGTATATTTAAAACAAGTGGAGCCAAACTTCATACAGCACCATTATCAACTAATGGTGATATAATATTCAGACTAATTAATCACATTAGAGCCCCCTCAGACCATTCGGGCAGCATAGGCATTCTCGCTGGTTTCAACCAACCAACTACAATGTTATAGCAGTGTCGCTTGAATATGGATGAAATAATGACACCAAGGTTATGTTATTTATCAAGACGTCGTAAACATCTTACAAGTAACTGAAGCAGGTCTGCATGGGCGATGGTGAGACGCCGCTGACAATCTGGAACCATCATTCTGGATTCTTGCAACACCTCCAGCTAAAGAACACAAAACAGCCACACCACAGCCATATTAGTGAAGGACTACATCCCAGCCCCATTAACCTTTTTTACATGCGTCTTTACAAAGTCAGTTCAGTTCAGGGAGGTTTCATGAACGGTAGCAGGTCCTCATCATCCTGGTTTGACACCAACACCCATGTGCATGCCAAAAATAGAATTAATATTATAAATAATACTATCATATTGGAAAGCTAATGAAACTATATTGGAAACAAATATATTTAAATATGAAAAACAATATTTTGTGTTGCTGACCCAAATGAGTAAATCACGATTGCACGTGGGGTGTCAAACCACACACGGAGAGCCACAGACTGGACACAGGCTCTCCCGAACGTGCAGTGCATTAGAGAAAAGCGTCAGTACGGTTAACAACACCCCCCAAACAAGCTCCCCGTGTATGAAAGATGCTATTGAGTTATTGATCCAGCGGAGGGCTGGGGGCATTGACGTGCTGCCCTGCGCTGACTACACACCTGCAAGAATGGACAGACTCTGAGCTGAGGGCACTGTGATCAGCCATGAAGAAGCGCTATGCCGCCTGGAGCCCTTCTGACACCACCGGGCCAACTTTTACAGCCACGGCTATTTCTTAAGGCCCCCTTCGCCCGGAACCCCTGAGGAGCTCACAGAGTCCGACAACACTGTCAGACACGCCCCCGTGTCTAAACACGGACAGAGTTACAGCACGCGTGTACACAGCCGCTCTAGCATGCGCAGATCACTAACGGGCCGCTGGATCTGGTCCCCATCTAGAAGTGCCGGGGGTGAGCTCGACTAGGAGCAGTGTGGTGCTGAGACAGAGAGGAGTCACGGTGCCCTCAGCGCCGTGGAATGATCCCATCAGTGCTGGATAAAGACGACACTTACAGCGTATTGATTCCATTAAAAGACAAACCTCTAATCCATCCTGCCTCAGACCTCTCATCTCCAACCATAATCCATCTGGCCTCCCAATCCCCATTTAACAGCAGCCAAGCCTGACGCTCTGGCTGAGCCAGCGCTCTCTAAATTAACAAACAAAACAAAAAACGCACACGGAATCCTAATGCTACCTCATAAAAATCATCACAATGGAACCTGGTCAAACGCACCAGATGAATGCTGTAGGCCTGAAAGTCCGGCTAGACAGAACATATAGCACATTTGAATTATGATGCCATATACATATGTGGGTCTGACGGGGATTATTTCAACCTACCTGTTTCTTGAGCATGTATTCATCACCCGCCTCCGCCTTCAGTCGCTCAACCTTCTGCTCTTGCTGTTCGGCCTCCGTCACATACGAAGCCTTCTCTCTTACCAGTCTGTAGCAAGAGACAAAAGACAACGTTAGCGGCTAAAGGCCCAGCTATAGGCCACTACAAAATGAGCGTTCGGCCTGTTTTGTATACACAAAAAATTTAATAAATACATTGCTTTGGCGTGGACTTTTATATGTGGACACAAGTTTGCTGTGAACAAAAATGGTTGGAAAGGAATATGTTTTCTATGCTTAGAACATTCCTTTGTGAGCTTGGCAAGACATTGCCGTCTTTCAGAGGTGCGTAACGATATTTACGGCACGTGCACCAGAAGTGGAGGCAATACTTGGGCCATAAGCGTTATTGTATAGTTCTATGGGCCTAACTATGGACACACCATGTGTCTCACCATACAAGGCACTCGGGCGTAAAAAGGCTCCGTAATGGTTCCCATTGCTGCCCCATCCGTCCTCATTCCCTTGAACATTTCTCTGAGTGAGCGCACACAGACAGGCGGACCGAAGTGGACACCAAGCTCTAATCACGACACGATAGGAAGACACTGTCCAAGATGCTTACAAATAGCACATGTAAAGAATTAGCATTCATAGCTGTGTACTGCAGTGCACGCACAACAAATCATCACTCCAGAAACACAAATAGTACTTTACCAAATATGTCCTGTAGGCAGAATGACGCTGCACCAGGGCTAAAGTTAGACCATATGTAGGCTGCTTATAAAAGTGTCCTAAAATATCACACAGAAAGAGAGCACAACGTGCATATTTCTATATTGGAACCACAGCATCTCCACAGTGCATGGCAGACATAATGCCATTTTATGTACAGCAGATATAGTGTTGTTCTCCACATTGTCAGATAACATTGGAATAATTAACAGGAATACAAAAGGCTATTGTTAAACTGTATGTTATGAACAGTCTACTTGATGAGACACATCAATGGCAGAGTTTATGCCTAGTCAACATGATACCCACATCAGCAGCAATTATAATCACACTAACTAAGATTGATTGATTGATTTGGTAATTCAAACACAATATGCCTATTCATTTCACTCAGTGAAAATCTAAGTGGTTACATTTTTTAATTTAAACAGTGCCACTCAGCAATTGTAAGATAATTACTATTTTAGTCCAATTAATATCTCCTCATAGTTTGCCGTCCACTCCATTCTGTTTTTGTATTCTCTTTACATGGGAACACAGACAAAGTGGTGCAGACCACACCTGTAGCGTATCTATAAAAATATAAAAAATAAAATACAAAAAAGACTGTGGGTGTGCCTCTGAAAGATGTGGTGTGCAACATTGAATACCACCCTTCTATTCTTTGGTTATTTCAACGTCAGCGTGACTTGTTTAGACTACATTTCTGGTTATGGATGTTGCTTGATGAAAATAAAAGAAATAAAAGATAACTTCAAATTGCAAAATGGCGCAGTTTATTAATTAGGCTCAAATTTTCAAAGTTTCCTTTAAAACGCCAGTTAGCATGGTTGCTCTGTTGCTGGATTTTATCCCATCATGTCCACTGTTGAACTGGAGACGACCACAGAACATGTGGTCAACAATGCCATCAAAATACGAAGTACATGGGGAGTTCTTTTTCATTTAGTTGAACTAGTGTTGCATTATCTTCTGAAGATGTTGCATTGGCAGGTGTCGTGACTCGTGCACAAAACTAATCGTCCAATGAAAAGGGAATTTTATGATTACACTCACATTTTAAACTGGTAAAATTGTATGGATAAATTATGATCTAGGACACAGCAGAAATAATACATAACTCCCTACCACTGACATAAATGTAGGATTAGTCCTATATAAGCTTTGAGTGTTTCAGCCAGATAAAAGCAGCATAAATGCAGATGCGGAGGGCAATAACATTTTTCGGGCAACCACTTTTGGGCACGAAACCGGCTACTATTACTACTCCCGTTTGATGCTCGCAGCGGTAGTCAACAACGTTACGGTTAAGTTACATCATCCACAGTTAAAAACTGTAGATTATGTTTTTGACTAAAGAAATTTAGAATGAACAATTCTAAAACTAATATAGTAAGTAATTAAACCAGAATAGCCTACTATGGTATAAATCCTTAGCGAGGCTATAACAAAAACCTTTTCTGTTTCTGCATTTTATTTCTGGGTGTGCCAGCTGCCTCTTTAGGTGGCACAGGCACACCCGTGGCTACACTATAGGAGCACACCACACAACACTCTAGTTTGGAAAATAGCGTCCAGTTTGTGGGGCAGAGCTTCTGAGGGAGCACCATGGCATGGAACTCCCTTCTATGCTATAGGGTGCTCCCAGGTGCTTTTTGTTTTGAGTATTGCATCTTTCTCCAGGACAACTGACCACCTTTAAAAGTGACTCAAATATTCACTTGAACATTCATAGGTGTAACAGCATCGTAACATCCCTTCAGCTCATGCCTGATCACGATGACTATCTGACTCCCACACACACTACTCCTTGGAGCAGGCCTGTAGTCCTGTTTTTGATATTAATTGATCATCAATTTAGTCCCTAATATGAACCAAGTCAGGTGGTAAATGGGCCACTTGATTGTTAGTGAAAATGGGCTTCAGTACATTGATACATTTGAATTATTTATCAATTACAGACCAAATGGAACTAAATCTATTAAATAAATTCCAACCCTGATTGGCATAATGGAGTTTGAACATATCACTGTTGATAATGATTCCCAACTAATAGTCTTTTTCCGGCTGTGCTTGCTTGTCAGAATGACGATGCAAAATTCATTTTTCATGAAATCAGCAGCACATGCTGAGTGCTCCTCCATTAATCAGCCACATTACTGGAGACCCCTCCCTCGGTGTTCCTCAGTGCCAAGAAGCCAACAGCACTCTGTCATATTTTACATCAATTACCTCGGATTTGAATACATTTCCATCAAGATGCTTTTAAATAGGGACCATATGCAAGAGCAGCAGCGCCTGCCTTCCTTGCTTGATCCAGAATGAGTGATGTCACTTGTTTAGAGTCAGACGGCAGCAAGAAAAGGACGAGATTGAGGCAGGAAGGTTGGAATAATTTGAATAAAACTGAAGGACAGTCTAATAACAACATGTCCATTCCTCCCCAACCAGCCCTGATGTTAATTTCTTATTTTCTCCCAGACTTAGAGCACGGTGCGAATGAGGGGTGGGGTCGTGGCTGGTTTTAAATAGACCTGCCACCTCAAGCTTAATGGAAAAGGCAGCTCTCTGGAAAATAGAAAAAAGGAATTAGAGCCAGCAGGCACACATTCGGTCGCCTCCTCTAGCACTGTATTTTTGAGCCTCCATGTAGACTGTGCCAGGACCAGAATGACAAAGGCAAATTACTCTTGTCATTTTATTAAGGCCATCCGCCTCGCTAGGCCACAAAGCCACCGACTGGAATGTACAAGAGCCACTGGAAGGAGGTCTGGCTGGAAGAGTGGGCAGGTTTCCTCTCAACTGCCGTAAAAACTGGGTGTGCTCGACATAAGGAAGGCAACAGAGAGAGATGCAGGAGAAAGTGAATACCAGGATGAAACAATAAGAGGGAGAGAGCGTAATGGCATATGTGCATTTAACCCTGACTGCAACATAAAGGTAGCCTGGCTCCGCCCGACTATCGCTATCAGAATCTCAGGTAGAAACCCTGTTTTACATTAGTGTTTTCACATTCCCCCTGCTGGTGGTCCAATCAAGATGTGTTAGTGAAATAACGTTGAAGTTTAGCGTGTTCTAAGCGGTAGTAGAGCTAGATGAATCTGCGCTCAACTGGGAGGCTAGCGCAGCACACGTCACATCCTGTCTGAAAGGGCCTTAAGACAATGACAAATTTAAATACATAAGGTGTGTACTTCCTAGAGCTTTGTTGATCTGCATGCACTGGACACTATGTGTGGCGTCATTCTCTATGGGAAATCCAGACTGTGTCATTATCCAATCTCATCAGAGAGCCTGTTAGTTTTCTGACCCTAATCAAAACACAAATCGATAGCACATTACACAAAAGCTATTGACAGCGGGAAAGTAGGGCTCTGCCTGATGGAGGAGAGACAATATTGTGTTTGAAGCATTATTCTTCTATAATTCATATTTTCTGCAGCCATATTTCCATTCACAATGCATGTTAGCCTTATTAAACTCAATAATGGTCTTTGTTAACCCTTTATAGGGCATTGCCCGGAACGTTTGCACTTCAGTCCACTTACGGTTTTGCCCTCCTACCTACTCTGACATCTATGGTTAACATCGAAACTAATAATGGAAAGTCGATGAAACTCACACATTATAAAGTTGAAAAGTTGTGCTGCCTGATGAGATAGTTGCTTGAATAGGATTTCAATAAGTTAATTAATTCTGTTCATGAAAAAATTAAGGCACCATATTTTATCATAAAGTGTAATTTAAGGTTTCCTTTTTGTTAATAAATAATGCATTATAACGTAATAGTGCAGCTGCTTCATAAAGTATAATAAAGCAGTTACCTCTGGGTAGGACTGGACTGTGACACGTGAAAGAAAGAAAAAAAAAACATTTAAAATTGCTAACAT
>JAODVN010000004.1:342895-356696 GCA_025434125.1 Chologaster cornuta
CGATCTATATTTCTGGCCATAATATGCCCCTTTGGATCCCCTCTTCTGCTATGTGGGATAGAAAAGGGAAATATTCTGTGAGTAAGGAGACCCAGAAGGGAAGCCTTGACACTTTGTTGTTAGTCTCTGGCATTCTCAGCTGTAAATATCAACACTGATGTCTATGTGCTGCAGCACAACTCAACACCTTTTGTGTAAATTACTTCTTTTTTTCTAAACAACCGCTGTTTGTTGATCATGTGCAATGAAATTGGAATCTGTCTAAAACTAAACGAGCCCTCTCACACACTTGTGGTGCAAGATTGATTTCATACAGTATTGGCATACTTTTCAAGTGCTTTTCAGATCAAATGCAAAAAAATATAAATCTGACCTCAGTGCCTCCTTATACTGTGGATGAACGAGCACTAAAAGTGTGTCAGAATAGTTTTCAATCTATCTATGGGGCTTTTCCACAACAACCTATAAAGGGTGTATTAAGGTTTTTATACTTAATTTCTTTTTTTCTTTTTAAATGTACATTTCTATTTTATTTGAGGATGTTTTGAATCATTAAGCTATTCATTTCTTTTTGATAAGAAAAATGGCTTACAACAATAATGTGCATTAAACAATATTTCAGATGTGAGACACTTTTCAGATAAGAAACTATATATTATCCTAATACATCTAAAAGAGAAGAATCCATCATAAGCTTTATCTAATGTCTGTGTTTCCAAAATGTTCACAACACTGCCTTGTTAATGGAGAGATGTGCCTAAATCAAAATGTTCTCTAATCATTTTGTATACAGTACACTCTAGAAACAGCACAAGCCTCATGCCAGTTTATTGTATGCATTTTATTTTGGATGTTGAAGGGTAAATGTCTCTAATTGATGCAACTCACCTGTCTTCCAGATATCATTAATGATCTTAATAATGTAGCTTCTCATTGAACCTTTTATAACTAGCTTTTTTCTATTCTTTCCTTAACACAGTTATTCCACATACACACACGGTCTAAACAAAAATGTAGTGGAAAGCATTCTATGCCAAATAATAATAAATATATTATAATAAATTATAAAACACTCAATAATTAGTGTTAACATTTAATTAGATATCAGTTTAGCACAATACTACCATATCTGGTTGATGTTGTGGTCTGTTTACCAGAGTGAGCACTATATTGTAATACCACTGGTAGAATCATGTCAGGGTTTCAACTGATAGAGTGATTTGGAAATTATTTCACTGCCATTGCTGATAACAGTTTAGTTCACCAAAAGATCTACATTTGATTTGATAGCCTGCACTGTGACATGAATTTACTGTGACTGAAGTCATATTCTCATCTAACAGCCTATTGAACTAATCATACACTTTAGTTTGCGTATGTCCTTTTATGTTGTTGTCAAACATGCAGGCAAACATGATTTTGATAGACCTGTAATGAGGTCTTTGTATCTCATTTTATGTTTGTCTTTATTGATTGCTGATGATGTAGCATATTGGATAAACTGCTTGATATCTGGTAAGCATGGTTAAAACAATGCTTACTCTAAATAATCTGTATAACGTTTTATTTTTATATTATGCTTTTAATGGAGGTTCCACATCTGGTTAATGGAGCATTCCACTTCAGATGTATCTCCAGAGGTTTATTGTATATCTCACTTTGTACTTTAACTAGCCAAATTCTTCCTCTGGAGGAATTTAAATGAAATCCTAAAATTGTAGTGACCCATTTTTGTGGGAATTTAACATGTCAAATTAGAATTGTGTGTCCTTTGTCAGCAAACAAAATGATTCTTATGTTTTCTGGACAAACAAGCCCTTTTGCAGAAATAGTACAGAGTTGTAATGTACTTGTACTCAATGTAAGCGAGCTGGTTCTTGCCTACGAAAGATAAAAGATAATTGAGGCTTTTTGGGGTCGATTTCACTTACTTTTTCTTTGTATGTTATTACATTTTTAAATTGTGTAAATGATTCACATGAAATGTAAATTTTTACAGATATCTCAGCCACTTTTGTCTTCATCTTATGATTTCTCATTGTGCCTGTATTAAATGTGTAATATATGAATATATATATATATACAAATATATGAAAATGACTACTTCACCTGTGTCTTCTATTTTTCTAATTAGTACTGTAACTGTCATCTTTATGGTCTTGAAATCACTCAGCACCAACCGGTGGCTGATGACACCACTAATGACTGTGTGGGTGTGTCCAAACCCAATTTGACATATCTGACTGCTCGGTATTAGGGCGGGATACCTGACAGCATGATTGGTTTGTTTGCATATACTGTAGATTGTTTTCTGACCGTTGTAGCATAGCTCCACCCAACTTGAACATGAGTAGAGGTGTAATCAAATAAACACAAAACATCTGTTGGCCTTAAGGGATCTAAAGCGCCTCAGTGTCAACATTGTCGTCATATCTTTTTCAAATGTTTAAAATGCTGTTTCACGCTTAAAGCCCCTGAGAAACGTTTGTTTTAACAGGAGTAAATAATTGGAGGCCATTACTAAATGTATTCTATGCGTTGTGCATCATTGCCTGCCTATTTGTCTGTCTATTGAGTGAGGAAGTGTCACATGATTGCTGATTGCTCCACACTGTAACATTTTCGACATGTATACACATCCAGCCACACAGAAACCCCACCTCCTGTCTGTTAAAAAACATTCCCTGAGCCTTTTCTTCGTACAGTAGCAATATTTGTCAGACATCCCTGTATGAGCACTGGATAGGCAGTGAACATAACATTGTCACAAACACAGCCGGCTCCTACTATGTGTGGTGTCTTTAAACTGCAGCAGACCTCAATGCTGTGCTGTGGCTAACGGCTAGTGTTTTCATGTGGCGGTAATGCTGTGTGCATGTGATCTTGTGCTCAGGGAGTCAAGTAGGTATATCACACTTAATCAAACTAGTATAAATAAAATATTTAAATGAAATAGCTTGATTAATAGCTCTCATTAACCTTAACTATTTGCTCAGAAGAGTGGACAATTCAGCAACAGTGCTCACAGGGGCTTGAAATGAAGTTACAGTGACAATACTCTGTTACAATGAATGTCTGGGTGGTATTTAGTTCACTGAGACATGGTGACTTGTGCTAGCATGTACTGAGAAGTCCAGTGAATCATCTCTGTACAGCAGAGATGTCTGGTGCAGCACCCTGCTGTATACGGAGTGTCAGCTGGACAAGTAGCACTATAGGCTCAGAGGGAGCGTTTGGCCTCTGTAGTTCACCATTTCACATGTTTGTCCAGAGTCCCACTGGGGCCATAGAGTTGAGTTATTCTACCATTTGGAGAGCGAGCACAACAGTAACATATATGGACAATTGGTAATTGATGTGCCCTTTTGATCTCTCCTTTTAAACATGAGGAAAACCATCTGAGTAAACAGGGATGGTGTTTTGATTATTGCATTAATATGAATTCCGCTCCCCTCCCCATTTTCCTTCCAAATCCCAGAAGAACTTTTCAGAATAACTCAAACACTGAACGTGTTAGTCTCTCATCCAACAGACACGGTCAGATTTTCCATGAGGGAAACAAGAAGCTACTAAATTATTTCCCTCTGACCATAAAATTTGGAAATTCAGTGTTATCAGAATGTGTAAAGTGTCTGTAAAAGGAGTTATTTGGAGTATTTGGTTTAAGTGTACATTTTGTACACTAAACCTTTGTTGCACTTATACATTATTTTTGTATGTTTTTTTTTCACTGCTTGCAGCAAATATTAACTTGATCTTTAATCCTTGCAAATCCTCCAATGCATTTTTGGGATGTCAGTCGTGCTGGCTGTAACTATCTAAAAATGTTGGTCTTGTGTTTCTGACATGTTTGTACATGGTCTATTTAATGAACTTCCAGATTTCTGTCAACTGACTTTAGTATATTTGGAAAATACTTTATATTGCAAAATGATTTCAAAATCAGTGTTCAGTTATAAAAAATATGCATTCCATGATAATTATAAATATTATTAGACATTGAATTAGCTTTATAAAAACAATAGTTTTTCTGTAAAAATTTAAGAAAATAGAGGTTTGTCTGTTAATTACAGCAAGCTATGAAGTTTTTCATGGTGATTGTCTAAAATGTTACTAAAATGCTATTTCATAAATTGCCATAATAAGCATTAGGGAAAGTCAGCAGCAGTCATGGGACTATGATAGAAGTCATATATATCCCTGTATAAATTGCACTTCTTTAAATACACCACAATTTGCATGTGGAATTCCTCATTTGGGGTTCTGTGAGCATTGTAACCTAGTTGATCAGTGTGCCAGATGCCTGTAGCTAAACAACCGTGGGAGTAAGCCCCCACGACAAAATAAGGCTTGCATCGTAACTGGTACAGTATAGTGGCCAAGGCTGGTACTGCAGATCTAAGAATCTTCCCCATCAATAGCCCATGGAAAACCCATTGTTCTAAAATAAATATAAACAGTCTTGTGCATGTAAAAGGATTATATTTTTTGTGCAGAAGGATGCACATTTTTATACACATTTGGGGCCAAGTCTGTCTGTCTGGTTTTATACTATGTTCTCAAGGGATCTTGTATAAATCTTAGCTGAATGACATGTCGGACTTATATCAAAATAAGTCCAGGCCGTTCTGGTCCCTTTGGGCCACACAACCGACCACACAACTAGAACAATGTTAAAATTGGGTTAGAGGACCTTCAATGTGTAGATGAAGGATTGCTGGTCACTTGTAAACTCAGTGGTATCTGTCTTATCAGCCCTGCAGAGAGGGAGTGGAGCTTTCCGTGCCATGTTCACAGAGTGACGTCTTGAAGACTATTTGTCATGATGGGAACTGTAATGTGTCAGGGCGGAGGGGCTAACGCTTTGGCCCTTTGCTATTGGTAAAGCGGAATGTTCCCTCCCCCACCAGGAAATAAATAGCTCATTAGTGTAGAATACACTGATTGCTGACATTGTCTTTTTCTTGTTTTGTGTGTGTGTGTGTTTGTTCAATGAACAAACATTTCCCCTCAAACCATAGAGGTCATGTTAAGTTGATAAATATTTGTAGTTTGCTAATGTAATGAATATGAGCTCTGTGTGTGTGTGCGTGCATCGCTGGGGCTGTGCTTGATATTCTGTGCTCACAGAGGGCCTTTGTAGCGATATGTCCGTTTCATCATTAGCGCCAAGTGAAACGAGATGGACCCATGTAAACACACACACACACACACAGTGTAAGCTCATCTGCTGGCCACGCTGTGTTTCATGGTGTGTTGATTCTTTGTGAAGACCCTGTGTTTGCATAGCAACAAGTCTTGCGTGTGGTTGCCTTTCTAAATTGGTTGCTGCGTTCCACGTCACCCAGCACCAGTGCTTTCATGTAGGCCAACACAGGCTCTTGCTCTCCGCTGGGAGAAGACAGGCTAATCTGAAATGCAACAGAAAAAACATGTTTGCATGTCAGTGTGTTTGCATTCAGACTAAATCATTCATGACCGTAGGTGTTTCTACTGTCCCGCAGACACACAGCTGGTTGTCTTCACTGCTGTCCTGCTTCTAGTGAAAAACACAGATTGAAACACTACTGTGAAGGCCTAACACTACATACAACAATAATAACAATCATAATACAAACATGTTATTGCTCTTTGTATAGACAATTAATCATAATTTTGCTTAGAATTCTTATGTATTCTGACATTTCAATAGAAACAATGTGGCCAAATTCTCCCTCACCTCTGGTAGGTCATGTTTGGGAAAATCCACTACATCCCTAAATTAGTGGTGAGGTTTTTCTAGTAGGATGGCATGGCGGCATGTTGGCCATGGTTTTCTCCTCTGCAACATACCACACAGTGCATGCTGGCCATTCTCAAGCCCTTCCACTTAACATTAACATTAATTGTTGAACTATTAGCGCACGGGCTCCCTGTGATAAGTTATGTATAACATATGTGTCAAAGGGAAATTAAATTTGACGAGGTGTGTTTAAGACCACATGGTCTGTGTGTGCAGATACCTGTTTCACACACCATTTCCCTCCCTTTGAGTCTCCTAAGTTCAGTGTAATGGTGGGGAGTGTTAAATCCAAAGCTAATGTCTTACTAAAGAATACTCCATGATAAAAATGATTACATTGTGTAGTACATTATGTTCTAGTGCCCCCACTTGTTCACATATCTGCCCCAGTTCGTTGTTTGTTTACATGATATTATATTATTTGAAACATCAGCTTTGCATGAATATACATGTGGGATAACGGCAGGGAAAGCCTGCCACAACTCTCATTGAGGGGAGAGACGTTGCCAACTGTATAGTATTATGGTATATATTGTATGTTACCTCGGGTCAAGTGTCCATTGTGGTTATCACCTTATTAGGTATACCAACAGTTCTTGCCTAACTATTTAAAAGGACTTCACATTGACACGGAAAGTCTATCATTATCATAGCCCAATGCTTAATCCTAGTGAGTTAACGTATAACCTCTTGCCTTGGTTAGTCAGCTGTAATAAAATATGTTCTGGATGTTTCTGTCAGGAATTTTGCAGGGCTGTCTCTCTCTGACTTTCTAATACACAGCCACAAGCAGATCCAGGAGTATCATGAAACATAGACTGAGACGTCTCCAGCAACGCAATGCAGAACCCACTTGACTCTGGCACCCTGGACTGCTTTGCTAACGTTCGGCCTCAGCGTACCCTCCAGACGGCCGCGTCACAGCCTGCGTCTTCAGGCGGCATGTGTGATGGGGAGAAAAGTAGGGCCATGTTGCTGTTCTCCGGAATGTTCCTGGGCTTGGTGGGTGTGACGTTAACCGCCATGGGCTGGCTCAGCAATGCCTCCAACAGCTACGAGTGGCCACAGCTCCTCGGGTCCATCCTGCTCTTGTTCGGCAGCACCTTCATGCTTCTAAGTGTCTGCAAGTTTGGGAAGCTCTCAGATCTGTACTGTACAACACAGGAAGAAAACGACGCTAATGAGTCCCGGTTCATTCAGCCTGGATGCTCCTTTGTGGTTAATGGCATCAATCATCCAGCCATGGTTCCCGGTGCCACAGTACGGCCACAATATATCCCACCTCCCAATGCATCTGTAGCCCAGGAAGTGACCTCAGGCGGTGTGGTTCAACCCAACAGTTTGTCACATGACAACGGTTCAAACCGACCACCACATTATTACTCTGTGTTCCCTCTGGACAACCCAGAATTCACAATAGAGCAAAACAGCCTGCATCAAAACCCTGACGTTCACCAAACAAGGTAATGTGGGATAGATGAATTACAGACCCAAATCACAGTACTGCTTTCAACTGCAGAGTATGTCACCACATAATATATAGTCTGAAACCTCTAATGGCTCTAACAGATCATGTTTAAGAACAGTTTATGTACTCATTTAGCAATATATTTTTTTAAGAAATGTGATTAAAAAAACTAAGAATTATGCCATGATGTAGAGAACGGTCAATAGATGCGCATGTTCTTAAGCATGCAATGTATTAGATCATATTTTACTCAAGTTAATGTTTACAATGAATTCTGACAGGGATAATTTCACTTGATCATAACAACTGATTGCACTGTTCTGAATATTAACCTTGTGTATTTTTAATTTTATTTATAAATATATATATATTTAAGTCTAGATTAAAAATGGAAAACTTACCAAATACGTGCTTTTCTGGTCTTCCATAGTGTGCTGACCATAGTCTGTCACCAGAATGATGAAAAAACACAGGAAGAAAAGAATAACTGTTGTCCACCTGCCTATGAAGAACTCTTTCCGCCCTGACATTAGGAATCTAAAAACCCCTGCATACAAGTCTAATGATTGTCAGCTGATTGTAGGCTGTAAGAGTTCTGACTTATTCATTAGCTAGAATAATACTGACGTCAGAAGCAAGTATAAGCCTAAATTAAAACTTGTTAGAAAATTGTGTTTTTGATTGTTGCATTTTCTCATTTGTTTACAGTGCATGCACTCTTGCACGTTTTGGCTACTATACGATTGGGCCTATATCACTAATGTAGCCGAAACTCTTTATTGAGGAATCCGTTACGTATGACTATCTTGTTAGGCTGCCCAAGCATTTAGACGGAATTGGAATCAAGCAGATAGTTTGACGTTAATGGCCCATGTTCTTTTTTCACAATAGGCTATGGTAGCAATAGCATATAGCCGACTGTACCAACGTGCATACTACTACGGACTGAGACTGTGTTTTTGGCGTCCGGCTAACACCCCAAGAGTTGTGAGCAGACGTGTTATTTAACCACACGGGGGCAGAAAGACAGAGGGAATCGATTACTTATTGGCTCACATCAGCTTTGTAGAGAAATAAACAACCGACCAAGTGTTTGGGTATCAGTCCACGTCCATAGACTATCACTAATATGATAGAAAATACAGGACATATAATAACCTATATGAAAAACCATCAGCTTTGACTATAGTCAGGATCATGTTTTGACAAGCCTATTGTATTTGTTAAAACATTTATATAACATTTAATTTGCATACATTTATTTTTATGTTTTTATCATTATCTATTAATTTAATTTAAAATACTTAAAATTATTTTTTGTATTTGGAATCGTTAAAGGTGTTGAAATCTAAATATTAGGCTACTCACCTTTTGATTAACTAACTATCTAAAACAAATCAGTAGGCTACTTTAGAACCATATAGTAAATCTTATCAAACATGTGTGCTAATCATATCTACCAAATGTTACACTATTTTACAACTTAAAATATATTAGAAAATGTTGCAGTTGCATATAGGCTACTGTAGACTTTAGTTTACATGTTAGCCTAAAATATATGTTATAAAGGGATTGAGAATAAAATGGCTATAGCAGAGACATCTCTTGTAACACATGCAGTTCAGGTACATTTACATTATTCCTAAATAATTTAAGAATTTTTTATTTATTTTATTCAGGCTTTAATTGTTTTTAACAATGTTTTTCTATAAAAAAATGTTTTATTAGAATCCTTTTTAATTTGTGCTTATTTTAAACATGCTTCCAGAAACTGATGAATGAACTTTTTGAGAGTTTGAAAACAATCCAGAAACTGTCAAACGTGTGCGGTTCTACTTCGTGGATATGAACCGCAATATGATTTTCATTAGTTTTATTGCTCAATAAAATACGGGTGGCCGAAGAGCCTCATTATTTTTTACCATTTTAGAGCCTTAGTGTCAATATCGGGAAGAAAGACACGTTGAACGTTAACAAGTCCGAGTTGAAAGAGCACTTGGACTGAACCAATTCGCCGAGACGCCAAGAGAATAAGGAGAATATAGGAATAGGAAATGAAGACAAGGTTGATCACAGGCCATGGTCACCATCATCACCACAGTAAAAATGTCAGGTTTACTCCTGGATCATGTATGGCTGAATCAAACCCGAGACAAATGTTCGGCAGTAGTATCATTTTTGGCCTGTATCAATTCTATAGCCCATATCTTCAACTCGTGTGATGTTAGAGGGGCAGACAAATTAAATGATACAGTGCCAAATGACGAATGGTTGTTGTTGTTGAAATGCTCAATAATTGAAGACGACAGCAGCAATCATATAGACCCTTTAAAAACCCATTAAACAATTATGACACTTTTCCTGTCTTAAAAAAATGAAAGCGCCCGTGCGTGAATGCCTGATATAGGCATATTAGGTATGACAGCTCAGGTTGGCGCTCTGCAACTTTACGCTTTGCACTGTGCACAATGCGCACCTTAATATCAATAGTTTCACAGGTGGAACTATTGAATGAAACGGATTATTTTAGCAAAACTTGTCTCTGCCACATTTATTATCATGCCAACAAACATTTTTAGAACTGAGAGCATATTTAGCCTAGTTGGTGGCATTGTGTTTTGAAATCATAAGGCGTCTATTTTAAGCTAACTGACGTGTCTTCTTCTACCCTTCTAAGCTACCAGCTCAGTTCTGCTTTTATTTTTCTTGGTGTGACGGGCTACTTGACTGCAGGGCATGAGGACAGGGGACAAATGGATTCCATGTTTGCAGGAAAACACGCTGGAGGCCCAGGAAAACTTTGTTGTTTATGAAGAACACATGAAACCAATCAAATCTGAATTATCTTCCTGTTGTTCCAGCTTTTGTCGTTTGCAGTTTTTCAGTTAGCTTGCCAGCAGTGTCACCACCCAGCAAGCAGGTCTACGTGTGCGTGTGTGTGTGATAGGTATTATACGAGTCATCACAGGCACAGTGAACTTAAATGCACTCACAGACCGAACAGACCCACACATACAGAATCACACACACACACCTACAGTGTAACCTATCCACTACATGTACGAGACTATAAGCACACACACCGTTATTCTATCTTGTTCTAGTTTCTCTTAAACTTCTGTCAAATGAATGTCATTATTTATACATGAATTGCTAACAGTGGCAGCTAACTGGTTTAGATTAAAGTGTCATACTCATTATTAATCGTGTTTTGTGTCCATGTGGGTTAAGCAATCCTAATTTTTTGGGGAATTAAACGATTCTGTAATTAAACTGTAAGTTGCAAAAAACATTTTCTGTTTTTGTTCAGTTTGCCGGTTCTAGCCTCTGCAATTACACAAACACGCGTGCACAGACACAAACAAGCATGCACCGAACACATGAACACAGACACAAACAAATACTGTGTATGCTACAATACTACAAAGTGTGTGTGTGTGAGAGGAGCATCTAAACCTCAAGGGGTTTAGATAAATAGTCTGTCCACAGGAAATGATTTGCAGACCTTCTCAGCATAATAAGGCATTTACATAGGCAGACACATGGAGCTGGGCTGCAGACGCAAACACACATCTCTTGTTTTAACACACACCATATGCACAGGCAGGGTACAGACAGGTACAGTATGTGCTGTACATGTTATGTATGTGTGCACGTGCACACACACACACTGGCGACTGAATGTAACATCATGTGTGGTCAGTTGATGTCTAGTGTTCAATTTCCCAGGGCTGATGTGTGATATAACCAGCGACAGACTTGTTTTCATTTTATGGAAAGTCAGCCAATGACTGCAAAGACCTGACATTTAACTATATCTATGCTTTACTCACCCTTTCTCTGTACACTCTCCTTAATAAATTTGCTTCCCATCATTTGAACAAACCATTCCTTGAACAAAACAGGTGTTACCCTTATCCATGGCTGAGGTTTATTCATCTGATCCAACCGTTATTGGAAGTCACCATAATTGTTAAGACGGGCGTCCACTGAGGTTTTCCCCAGCCTGTTGAGTGCTGTCCCATGTGTCTGTTGGAAGGGCCACTCAGTTGTCATTTTCAGTGGGGTTATATTTAGGAAAAGTTATCGGATTATGATCATCAATGACAATTATTAAATCATTAGTCGATTTATAAAAATATTATTATATTGAATCAATAAGATTAATTTTAAAACAAATGTAATAAAACAGTTTAAAAAATGATTTGGTAAAGATAGTAAATAAAGTATACTAGGGCATTCCTCATGATCTAATTATTAGCTTGAAATAAAATACAAATGAGACAAACACATTATATATCAAATCTATTCAAATATAAAAAAATCTGAATCAAATGTGAATGCAAAATTAGTTTGGAGACATCAAGTAACCAAGATATTAAAATCTCCACTCTTGACAGGCCTGCCAGAATTTTCTTAAATATGGGTTGAGACTAAATATTGCAAAGGCCCTAATTTGTCAGTTATTAGTGTGTAAATTAGATACATTTGACAGCTATAGTCTCTGCCTAAATGTCCCAAACCTAAACAGTGCCATTAGTGTTGTTGTTTATTCAACAAAATAGTGTGTAATGAATTGGATATTTTCTGGGAACATATTACATATGTGTTTATGTGTGATTAATACGTGATTTACTTATTATCTAGAAATTATGGAAGTGATTTACAATGGACCTCACAGCCCAAGCTCTAGTTTCCAGTTTTCATTCCTTCCCTGTCAGAAAACACAAAATTAGGACCAAGTGGAAAAGTACACATAGGATAATTTGGGAGCAGGGTATTTTGGAAAAGATATCCAATGTTTGTGTTAATATTTGACCTCTGGGAATACTTGTCACTGACGATGCTATGGGCCAGCAGCCCATGTGTCCATTTACCTTTACATCTGTATTTATGAATGGATTGGAATGGGGCTGAATGTCTGCGGTGGGTCGATATATTCAGGTGCGGTGGGGCGCCTTTAGAAGGAAGGAGCACAGATAATAAAGAGTTATTTTTGTTTCAAATGTGTATCCGTTCACATATGGTCCTTGTTTTGGCCTATATACTGAGAATCTCTGAGGTGACCCATGACCCAGCCCCTCAGACTGACATGATTTTGGCTGCCTCGCTCTGAGTTCAATTCGACCCTGTGTCCCCTAAGGTTCAAGGGTCACCACCAGAGAGCAGCAAATTAACCCAATGTGTCAAACTTGGCATGACACCATGTTCAGCGGAGCTCTTGTTAAATATTCTTCTATCACAGGCATTATGCTAAAACAATTTTTTCAAATATATCAAAAGAAGACAATTAAGGATGTCTTCTTTTAACATGGATTTCATAAAGAAAAAGAAAGTGGGACAATATATTATGGAAAACACATATATAGTCCTTTATTATAGTACTCTGACAATTAATCCAGTGATCCCTTGGAGGAGTCTGCACCCACACTTTAAAAAGCACTGTGTTCAAATTGTGTCTCCAAAGTTTTTGATGTGTGAGAAACACCCCTCTTTTTATCTCCTTGCTAAGTTGCTCCACTTTAGCATAGCGGTTATTCAATTCTCCTGAATGATCTTCTCACTGGACATCTTTCTTTGTTCTGGTATGTCTCTTTCAGACACATTTCGCTATTTCTCCACTGTCTCTTTCTGTCCATCCTTTTCCCTCGCTCTCTACCTATCCCCGCGGTTAAAGACGTTTCAGTTCAGCTGTCACAAATTATGTTCGCCTCCCCAGCTGTCAAAACAGGGGGGTGTCCCTTTCATTCCACCTCACAAACTACCAAAAGAGATTGGAGGAAGGAGGGCTTTAACGCTCGTGTTTGGACACAAGCAATTATCTCTAATTATTGTTTTTCTTTTCAGTTTCCCTGTCTCGATGGAGGTCCAACTAGACGAACATGCAATAATCCGCTTCAGTCGAACGGGATCAGCGGGCCTCCGAGCTCGGGCCCATGGTCCTGCAACTCCCTCTGCTTTCATCTCAATGTGAGTCAGGAGTTGATTCAAACATGGAGTGATGGGGGAATTAACCCGCGGGACCCAGCTTTCAATGGACTCAGCTAAGAGATTATATGTGTTGATGGCAGGCTTTTATATGCATTGGGCTTTCAAAAGAAAGTTCAGCTGTTAAATCAAGTCACCACAGTTGGGATCCTCACCTTTTATAGGCTATGTTCACTCAGGCTTCCCACATTATATATTTTTAATGTTTTTTATTTATCTATCTTTACAGTAAAAGCAGACTAACTTGTGTAAATAAACATTTGCCTTCACCTATAGCCATCAAGGCCAACAAGGCCTTCTCTGCTGGCCTAACATAAATCATGATCATAATATGATAACGATTTATTTAATTTTTTATTTACTTTCCCTAAATATATAAAAATATTATACAAATTATACATTAAACATATTCTTTTCAAGTTTGTGTGGTATTTAGGTTAGAGTTTTTATCCAAAAAGAATTCAGCTAGCTTGTATTTCCATGGCTGTATGAAATCTGTCAAACAAACAAAACATGTCAGGTTCACCCTCCAGTCAGTGCTGTTGACCAGACACTGGCATCAA
>JAODVN010000004.1:384782-395846 GCA_025434125.1 Chologaster cornuta
AATATGTGACTCCTGAGCGCGCACGGCTTACGTAGACTATGGGTTTTCGCGGAAAACACCTACCTGGGTCAAAAACGACGCTATGCACTTTTAAATATGATATGTTGGCCTTTTTGTCTCTAATTCAAATTCAAAGTTAAAACTATTTATTGTGACATGAACCGAACAAATCAGAATCCACAGAGAAAATGACAGGAACAGTTGAAGAGAGCCAGGACGTGTGAGAGAGGATGAATGATATGCAGGACTGTTGTCTGTCACAAATGGTTTAATCGCAAATGATGGTTGTATATGTTTAAAACAGTTGTTTGTTGTTTGCTTTTCCTTTAATTTATAATATGCATCTTACTCGTTTCAAATGAAATCGTTTTTTCCTTTACCTCTCATCCTTCATAGTTGCTGTACGAAGTGAAGACCACATTTGCCTACATATCCCATGTATAATTTCTTTAAAGAAGCCATGCCTGGCTGTGAGTGCCACCTCTGGACAATTAGAACACAGATGCACTGCATCATGAGACATCTCTGCGACTGCCACGTCAGTCCTGTTTCAAGTGTTAGGGCGGGACAACAACTGACAACTTATTTATGATTGGTTCTTTTATTGCCACTTGTCTTGTGCCACATTTCCGCAAATCTCACAAACGTTTACTTGACGCAGTTGCCTGATGTGTAGTTAACGAGTTAGCGAGCTGTAAGCTGTTATATACCGTAACCACATGAGGGTACTCTCCTGTGGCCTCTGTTGGCCAAGACAAAGCATCCAGGTTTCAACATGACAAATCTCAGTGTGTGAGATTGATAGACACTTTTTGCAGGACAAATAGCTCAGCAGCCAATCAGTAGAAAGAGGAGAGGAGTTAGTCTGGAGGGTGTGTGACCTTCGTGTTAGAAGCAGCCTTTTCAGTGTCACACATAGACTCATTAACGTAGGAACTTGAGTATTCGCCCTGTGGTCGTACACAGCAACACAGAATGAGAATAACGTTTGTGTCGCCTTCTTCAATGACGGTTTCACTGTGGCGGGGAATGTGTTTTTCTTAGCGTATCCATGACACGCCCGCATAAGGCTCCAGGTGGCTCTGATGTCAGCGAACAGCAGCAGAAAACGAAGTTTGGGGGCCGTCATCAGAATGTTCGACCCGGAGGACTGCACCTGTGGAGCAGGAAACACATTCATCAGTCTTTGGTTTGGTGTCCTTGAACGCAACCCAGTCCAGAGCCAGCATGATCCGAGAGAGACACTTTTGTTTTATTTTAAGACTCAAAAATAATAAACCTGGCTGTCCTCCTCTAATCGAACTGCCGTACAGCGTATCACAAAAACAATGTTCTCAGTGTCTGTTTTGTTATTTTACTTCATTTCTCTTCTTTTTGGATTCCCTTACCACTGCACAATATTGTTTTATACACTTTTATCCTTGTGTCAGTGCACTGCCGTGTTATTGCAGTGTTAACACAGGGAAGCACCCGTCGACCGGAAAATCTGCTCCTGGAGATTGAGCCGGCAAACTGAACGACCCTTCCTGAGTCCCGGCCCTATCCTCCTTCTATAATGTTGCCTATAGATCCATTACGTCAATATTACAACCCTCCCACATGGATTCCTGTCTGCTTGAACTCTGGATTACAGTGGTAGGCTACATGTATAAAACCAATGAAATGTCTTATTCGGTCCTATTGTTTCTAAACACCACATTCAGTAGCCTTTACTGGCAGTCATAATTCTATAAGCAATACCTGCAACTGATGAAATGTAAAGACATTGAAAAAAAGAGGCTACATTCCGCTAATCAGGGTGTCACGTGTTATTCAGTCATTTATATAGGAGGTCAGACTTCAAAAAAACATGACCTAAGTGAAAGAGAAGGATCAGACATGAATGGTTAACAGGAGTTCAGATGACCACATTCCCCTCTGCCACAGTAATGGTAGTCTGTGGCTCTGGTGTAACATGGTCCCCTAGGAATGCTATATATGAATCTGGTGTTACAGGTCACAGCAGGTTTGCAATGAAACAAACACAAAGTGTGACTACAGCTATCTTCTATGTTGCTATGTCAGAGGACAGCAAGACTGCCGATAAGTCAATAATTCAAGTCAGTTACAGGAAGGGTGGGTACAACTACATAGCTAGTATAGGTAGTGTGAATCAAGATCGGCCAATAAATACAAACTAAAATTAACTTGGAAGTATGCTGTGCCTTTCTCTGTGAGCCTGTTAGGGTGGGGCTAAGAGGGATTTGGGGGTTAACCGGTCTGCAGGATTGAGATAAATTCAGAAGGGAGTTTAAAGGAAGTGCCCGCACATCACTTCCTGTCTTTGTTTAAGACGCTATTTTCAAAGCTTGGAATGTAGTTCCTGTCAAGCGGTGAAGGAATTCAAAACAAGTTCATTAACCCCTGTCTGGGGAGGGGGGACAGCGAGATGGCAAATGTGTGCGTTCACTGATTGTGTGTAAGCATGAATTAATGTGGATGTGAAATTAGTTATTGTTGATTTATCATCACCTGTGTTATATGTTGCAGGTGTGTGCGTGTGTGTGTATGTGTGCATGTGTGCGTGCGCGCATGTGTGTTAATTTAGACATGAATTAATGTGGCTGTGAAATGAGTTATTGTTAAATCAATCCCATCACCCATATAGGCTCCCACTTCCAGCACAAGGCCTGCTGTATGCATGTATGGTGAGGTCTGTGGGAGAATGACAATGCCTCTGGTACCACGCACCTCATATCCTGGACAAGGCCTGTCCATGTGTCTCCAGCTATGCAGGACGGCTGTCCCTGAACCTGCCGACACAAAACCACCCCTAGCCTAGAATGATGTGTGTGTGTGTGTGTGTGTGTGTTTTGCTCATGGAACTCAATGCCATTAGTTGCTAAGTGTGAAAAAACAGTTTATTCTGTAATATAAAGCAAATGCATGCATCATCCCTTTTATTCTAATATACAACTAGCCTATACATATTCGTATCTTTCCACACATGGTACAAAATTACATGTCCATTATGTTTCCATACACATTTTAATGAGGGGGTTTTGCAAGTAGAAGGGTCTGTTGCCATGGTAAAACCCAGGGCTCCTTAATTCCCTGTTGTTCTCCAGAATAGGCTCTCTGGGATCTCCTGTTAGCGGCAATGGGATATGAAGGGAAATGTTGTGAATGTGATCCTTTATAAGGACCACTAAAGAATGTGCACTTTCATGTTGGAAGTGTAAATTCATAACTTAGCAACATTACGTGATTCAATAATTGCATTTTGCGTGGTATAGAATGTAACAAACTGGTGTTTCTATAATTCAGACAATTTCCTTGAAAAACATAAAAAAACATTTTAATATGATTGAAAAAAGTTATTTATCTAGGACTATAGGTTTAATATACAGTTTGTCTTAGAAAAGGGGCCCTTGAGTTTTCTCAGTCATATTCTCAGGTGAATACACAACAGTTTCTCATCATGAGAAACCTAACCGAGAAAGTGAAGCTCGTCTGGTACATATTGTGGGTGCTTATAATAATCCCTCTGTGGTTTCAGGATAGCCTTACATCTGGTCTGTGACTTTGGGTGGCAATGAGTCTGTTGTATAACTAATATCAGACTTTAAATATAAATGTCTGCAGCATAGAAAATAACACATTTGTTTTCTGATCAGGTAAAAGTCAAATGTCTTGACAATCTTTGGCTCTGTGTTATAGGTTAGAGGTCATGTTTTTATTCTATTATCTGTTTTCCTATTTAATATATTGGCAATTTTATGGAAGCAATGTTTTTTGTGATAGTGTTTAAATTATTTCTGTAAATTGATCCACTCTAAAAATATTGTATTATATATACAGTATCTGAACATGCATCATTTGCCAGGGCAGTTTTTATAGCAATGCAGGACAGTGTCAGTTTCTGTCTCTACAGTTAATGCTCTAAATTTGATTTAATGAATGCCTGGACCACAGGACTTGTGGTCTTATGTAAAAAATGCAGGCCGGCAGCAGCTCAAACAGCCCTAATGTTCAAACTGTTTCTGGAGGTTCAGCTGAGCTGTGGTTTTAAGTAAATCTTCTCCAGAAACTCTGTCTGATATCCTAACTACCCCTCAGCCATCTGCACTTAGTTACTAAAAAGAGCGAGAAAACTCTTTAATGAACCCCATTATTAAGACATTAGAGAAAATAGTATTGCGTAGGTATTCCGTTTCTAATGTCTCCCTACTGTAAATACAGCATCAACGATGAATGCATATAGATTATACATCTTTACAGTCTAGTGATCAATGCCACAGCTGTACTCTATTAAAATTGCCAGACTGTGTTTTGTGCACGAGACTTTCTGGGCCAATGTGAATCAATTCACCACGTATGAGTATCAGGTTATATCTCCACTGTAAAATATATTTGTGTCTACTATTTTATGTAACGTTCAAACAAGAGGGCAGTAAATATTACTGAGGATGTTAACTCACCATGTGAAGCCAGTCTCACACATACGTGTGCCTATGAACACAGAAATGACGACAGACACACACACACACACACACACACACACACACAAGGTCATGCTGCTTTCTCATAAGATAATGTAACCTGGAGACATTCATAAACATCCTCCTCCTTATATGTGTAAGACAAGAGTTCTTCTACCTGAGCGATGGTACTGAAGGTGAATTGGCAACAGTGTTAACTTCCTGTTATCAGCATGACATTTAACCATTTCAAAATGCACATGCCAAATGTAATGCAGCATTACTCAATGAACCTATCCATACATTAACGTTTTGAATAACAAAATATAGTATTTGATCACTGGTGGTTAAATGATATTGTAAATAAGTGTCATACATACAACTATTTGCCATAGAAATACAAACCATGGTTAAATATGCTGTTCATTATCTACAATATGTGCATTTGAGCAGCACAGCATCAAGTATTGTTACATGGTGGTTCACACTTATCAAATTGATCCAGTGTACCATAAAGTAGTTTATTAAAACAATTTAATGCCTGGAATAAATGAGGAGCATCTGAGCAGCATCCATCCCTAGGGAAAGTGTGTCAAAGAGAGTTGTGCAGCAAATATTAAGTCAGAGTGTGGTTCAACGTTCTGCAAATACAATATGGGTATGTTAACGTGCATTGTGAGGATTAGTGGATTAGCTCATAAGGATGCCTGTTTTTGGGATGGATTTATACGTGTCCTCAGCCCTACACGCCATTGTTGTAGAACTCACACCTGATTGCCTAATGGAAAACTGGTAAATCTATCAAAACATATACCGGCATGTGTTTTAACAAATCATAACTGTCGAGTTGATGATTTCCCTGATTTCCTCTCAAACTGACATATCTGATTGTATTGGCTGGACTGTGATGTTTCAGAAACCATAGAACACTCCTATGGCATCACATGCATCTGAATGCCAAATGCTACTGTCAACAACTTGTCTTAAAAGCTGGCATCACTATGTGCAATTTAATAGCAAGAAAAACAATGCATTTCCCTATATAATAGTATTTTAGGCTGTGATACCTCGGCATAGAAGCAATATACTGTAGGCCTACTGTATGTTAATCTGAGAAATAGACATTGAATAATATTGTTGTGACCAAACTGTACACCATTGCAGCACCAAAACACAATTGTGGGAAAACGCTGGACAAAAGTCAACACAGCCATTGTTCTAATCTAGACATTAGCATCATAGCAACATAACATTAGCCTATTTGGTAACTCTGTCACTTGTGTTTCTGGGGCTCAGGGTTCTCTGGAATGTGTAGAAATCCCAGTTTTCAACACACTGTCCTAAAAGGAACATTGGCAACTGAGAGATAAAGATAGGCTCTAACGAAGAAATCATGCATGAATTCTGTCCATTGCTTAACACTTACTGTACAAGAATACAGGGGTACGGTTTTAGGTCCAGCTTTTAGGTGTTTTTATTTAGTTTCTGGATGTGTAGAGTAGCATAATCTATGGCTATTCCTTTTGTCTGATGTCAGTTGCGCACAGTTGAGGGTGTCCTGTTTGATGAGTCAGCAGAGCGATTTAACACACGTGCATGTATTATATACACAGTCTTTTCACCATTTATCATAACCAAACTGACCAACACGCCTCTATGAGCATTTCCTCTCTATCTGTGTGTGTGAGAGGATGTTAATGCAAGCCCCAATGAAGACAGGACAGAGTTTGAACCTCAAACACAATCCCACAAACCTTTCGGCCCTGCATTGCTTCGATTTACTTCCAATCTGCATAGACAGATTATGCAAATTCTGCAATCATATTACAGTATCAAATATCAACATGTGGCAGAATTGTTAAGTGCTGACATTGATGTTGACAAATCCTTCCATGATATGGACGATGGGCTCAGGAGACCAGACTGAAGACCAAGGCCAGTGCAATACCTTTTCTACATTTCTAAATCATTAGATTTTTAATGAATTCATTCATCGGCACATGTTTAGAAGCATTCCTGTGCTGAATCTCAGAGCATCTGGATTCAGTCACAACATGTAAAGACTCCTCTAAACACACAATACACAGTGTGCAACAAGAAAAGCATTGCACACACACTCCAATAGAATTGTGTGTTCAGAGTCAGACAATAAATAAGCAGTGTGGAAGCTTCAGACCAGTAGAGTTTTGAGTGACAATAATATTTACTTTGCCGTATGTTCTCCTCTTCCCTCCTAACTCTCTGCCTTTTTTTAAAATATGTCGCTTGTTTCTGCAATCCCTGCTCCTTTTCATCTAATTAGCTTTAACTAAACCTGCTAGGTCATTAGTGAATCGTCTATGCAACACAAATGGTATATTTATCATTTTTAAGTCGTTCTGACATCTTTCAGTAGTAGCAATTGGGCATGGCTGCCCTCTACTTATTCCAGAAACAGGGTCACTGCATCTGCCCTTTAGTCAAATCTGTCAGGAGGCCTTTGACGCATTTCCGTTTCCTGTCCAAGTGAGATTTTTTTATTGTTCCAAGGGAGCAGACTCCACAATCTCTCTTCCCCAGCCTTTTCCTGTTTCCTCTGCATAAGGAAGTGCTGCGACGCTTTAGTTCCCCCGTCCTGAATCTTGTCTAGGCATGGGCTACAAGTCTGAGATTTATCCGGGCCAAGACTTGATTTCAAAGAATAGACATACTCTCCCATGCACTGTTCTCTCTCAGACACAAACACAAATGCATTAATATGCAGCCCCCACCCCACACACACACACATCTTATATTTAAGTGGGAGAGCAACCTTGAAGGTGTGTGTTGGTGTGAAGTCTCCAACAATGACTTTGTCCCTCAACACGTACTGTAGGCACTTTTACGCAGTAGAACCAGAGAACTACTTAATAGAACATGCGACAAACAAGCCTACATTATATTACATTATATTACAATAATATTGAAAACACTCTCATGGAAAACAAAATAATCACAGTAATGAAACAAAAGAATCAGGTTACAGTCTCAAACTATTGGCGCAGACACAAATAAAGAATACAGCAGAGACCTTTATCCTAAATAGAATATTGGTTATTGGCTCAGCAATTCTAACTTGTTATCTTTAAACGATTTACGACGAAGTATAAACTCTGGGATACATGGGTTTACATTGTAATCAGTTAAATGTTTATGGAGTAACTACACTCAGCTGAATTGGAGCAACAAGGTAAAGTTTAGCCTACATAGCTACCAAGGAGAGTACCAGTTTGCAAACAGAATAGAGGGCCTCACAAAACTAGCAGCCCTTAAAGATGTCTGCACTACAATAGGGACAGAAAAACCCTTTAAAAACAGATTCGCAAAGCGGTTTGAGCAGGATGGAGAGTGTTTGTGCAGGAGAGGGGTTTTATCAGCTCGAAACATTCACAGGAATTCCGGTTTGGGATTGTCCATCCAATTCCTGCGTTCCACAGGAAGCCCTACATAAAAAGCAACAGAATTACGCCCAAAGACATTTCATTTCGCTTCAGTCGGCTCACAGGGAACACCGAAATTCAAGCGCTGAGGTTTTAATTTTTTCAATTAAAAACAGTGTGACGAATATTAAAAGTCATTGGCACCATGGAAGAGTTCTATACTCCACGGCACCCGCGGTCACGTCTGGGCTCTTCTTCCACTGAGCCTGCGCGCCTAGAAGAAGACCCACCTGATGACCTCATACTTCGAAGGTAACATATTTAATTTAAACTAGAATCACGATATACACGCTCTAATTTCGTTTGATGGAAGTTTGTGTTGTTTCTAACATGAATGTTATCGATAAATTCAGATTTTATTTTAAAAAAAAACTTTAAAAAATCTAATAAAATAAACATAGTATAGCCTATATACTCTATGATCTAAGCCGCGAGATCTGCTCACTAACATTGGAAAAGTCCATAATAAAAATATTAATGCAAAATATTTGCATAGAGATCTATTACGTGTATTTACTGTAACAAATAATATGGCATATATGGCAAGACATAAATTGATTTCAAATAAGAAATTATGTGTATAACTCTTAATTTAATTTATTTTAATACATACCTGCTAATTAAGATTAGGTATCCAGATACATTTCGTTTGAAAAGTAACAATGGTTATTCTTGAAGAAAGTACATTTAATGACGTCACGGTCTATCGTGCGGGACTTCCAGCTGAAGGAGGTCCCGTTACCCACATGCGTTACTCTTGACAGTTTGCGTTCATCGAACCTATAACCTGCTGCGTGTGAACTATAGGCTACCAGTGTTTTATCACTGAATTTAACTAGATTTTGGAGTGCAGATTATAACAGGACATGCTTTGTTCAAATCTTGTGCAATTGATAATTCTTCCCTCAACAAAACCACGCATCTGCTGAGCATCGAACAATATAGGACCACCTCCCAAGTGGAATAATTCATAGAGGTGATTTTTCTATTTTAGTTGCGCTGTATATATTCCAGTGTATATATGCGCCAAATGCATTTGTGTCGGTTGTTTGTTGTTGGTCTACCAGCAATACAATATATCAAATATAAAAGCACAGCATATGTTTATTGTCTTAATTATTTGTATAGGCTAATTGTTGTAGTAATACCGATAAAACGTGTGGCGTGTAGATGTAGCACAAATGTATACAACAGCGACCCCATATGGCTTAAATGATGTATCCACTTCGGCATGTGCGGCGACTAAAAAGGCTTTGTGAAAAGCCTTATTTATATTTTAAAAAGTATTAAGTATTTGAGAGTTCACACTAACTAACAACATAACAGTGGCTGGCAGTTGTATATAAAATACCTTACTACAAATTATCCAATGAACAGGGCTTGGCAGAGAAGATATTAGCACACCTAGCTTTGAAGACTTTTGCACTATCGACCAACTGCCAGTCATAATAACTGTGTGGTCAATTCGTTTGGTTTTATTCTGCTTTATTATATTCTCCCAGAGAGGTTTGTGCGCTGTAGGACACTACTTTCAAACACACAATACACATTATCTTTACAGTGCTCCCTGCCTGCGGTGCAGAAAGCCACACTAGCGGTGGTGATTTGTGAAGCTCAGCCTTAGCTGTGCCTTGGGCCCAGGGCCAGGAAGAGCTCACACAAGCATGCAGGCTGTCAACTGAAGCTCAGCATCACCTCCAGGGCAGAGCAACACTGCAGGCTACTCACACAAGCTATCACCTCGGGCTAATCGCTTTAATGCTCTGTTGTTGGCTTCTGCAGGGCTTGGGCCATGACAATAGTTAATTGCTTAATAGTAAAGCAGAAAGTATGCCATCGTGTATGGTCGAACACGTGGTCTTGACTGATGGTAACCATTGTAACCATTAAATGTGTGTAACAATTAATCTCTTTATCCCAGCACTGCGGACAGCGGCGGGCCCTGTATGCCTTCTGGATATTAGGGTTTATATACCACACAAGGAGGGTCAAGGTTTGATGCTGAAATAACAGCACAGACATGATACAAGATAAATAAAAACCTACATGGATGAAAAACATAGTGTAGTTACATAGCTAGTGTATAGTATAGTTAGTGTATAAACATAGTTTAAGGCACCTTTATGATGGGTAATAAGGCATCTTAAAACAGAGGAAGCAGATTATTCTCTCTCCACCGTAACACATTTTTCCAGCCTTCCGTCTTTAAAATCACAAACCAGAGGAACGGGGAGAAATCTCTTTTAACTTTATACTCATTACAGTCTAGATAGACGGGAAACATGGGTTCGTTTTTTTCCCAGAAAAAATATCAACGTTGCTGTTTTCACGGATGATTTGACAAATATCAGCATGAGTCACATTTTGAGCGGTTTTTAAATATTTGCAAGGATGCGTAAATACTCCCCTAACCTACATACACAAGTTAGCTAGTCAACTGAACTTGACCCAACGTTGCTCAAGGCAATGTCTGACACAAAAAGTGCAAGTTTCTCAGAGTTCCAGACCATTTGTTATGATGTGTCATGACTTCTGTATTTTGTTGTGGAGTTCATAGCGGTAAGCCTAAATTCATGGTATTTCACAGAGCTTTGAAGATAATATTAATGGTTCAGATTTTGTGTAATGCTTTTTCTCCAAACCTTGCTTTGAAAATGAGTAAATGTTTTGATATGACCTGTAGACAGGTTCAGCTGTATAGAGGTCCTGTTAGCATGTATTCACTTAGACGTGAGACAGCTGAACCTGAGACCATGTGTCTGGGCCGTCTCTGGAAGCCTTCTCGTTTGAAAGAATCTTGGACCAAATGTTTAACATGGATTCTATTGCATTGATCTGCTTTTGTAGAAATAATTGTGTATGTAATGAATAAGGTTCAGTATAGGTCTACTTCAGGGAAGCCAACCAATCAGGAGGAGCATGCCAATTATTTGCACACATTTTAAGATGAACAAGTAGGAACATGTCTTAATAAGCAACTAACTAACCAAAGCCTTGTACATGTCTGTCTCTCATAGGTAGCCGGAGTGGTCCCGTTGGAGGAAGCTAATCACACAAGTATACCCTTGCCCCCTACCACAACTCTCCTCTGCCACGAGAGAGAGAGAGAGAGAGAGAGAGAGAGAGAGAGAGAGAGAGAGAGAGAG
>JAODVN010000004.1:402662-415742 GCA_025434125.1 Chologaster cornuta
ACTGGGTTAACGTCCACACACACACACACACACACACACACACCTTATGTAGTATGATTTGTGCTGCAGAGGCTAGCTTGACGTCTACTAACCATTAGCTTTAGGACTTCTGCTTGACCGGGCGTTAACATGCTGATTTTGGTGTTGGCTGAGTATGTCATGTGAGCAGAGGCAGTACCGTAGCTTTGATTGTCATTCATAACTCATTGTGATTGTCCTGCTTATTCTTAGTCCCTGGACCCTCAACAGCGGGATTCTATTTGTGTCTATGTTATTTGTCTTGCCCTGTACAATTCTTATCTTAAAGAGTGAGTATGGGATAGTTATGTCTATTGCTATCCAATTCTGTCAAACCTCCAGTATACAGTACTGTTAAATGTACAACATTTAGCACAGTTAGCATTTGTTAATATATACGAAAGAGCAAAACAATCGTTATAAGTAGAGTCAGAGCTAGTTTAGTTAACACTACCAGGCGCCTGAAAATGAACTGCAAAGAGCAGGCAATAGCTTAATAAACCAGAAGAGCATTGTGGGCTTTTTGTTGCTGTTGAAAGGGATCTATTTATTACAATTATTAAAATGATGTGTACTAAATGAAGTTTGGCCCAGTTCCCACTTCTTTTATAACTTGTGAAGACCCTTCTGAACAAGAAGAAGATTAATTGTAGTCTTCTGAGAGTAATTTTAACTGTCATGTAGAGATTCCAGGGACAGTCAGAACAGGTTTCTGCTGCAGGTTTCCTAGAAGTGCCAACAGGATGTGATGTGCCAGCGGAAACAGTCGTTTCTCTATGGGTTTGACAGCAGATTTGTTGCTGCGGTGATGCTCTCATAACACTCATCAGTGCACCTGCATTGACGCAATCAAACGCTTGCATGCTTAGTTAATGACACACGTACACATGCGCGCACGCGCACACACACACATTGTGAATTTGAACTGCACCCATTATTTAAAAAAATACTTGGCTGCCTATATGCACATTGTATATATCTTATGATATATTTTCTATGTATAGATGTGCACAAGTGCACTATTTAAAGATTTATAGCAGCGTGTATGTCTCTGCCTCTCTCTCTCTCTCTCTCTCTCTCTCTCTCTCTCTCTCTCTCTGCAAATCTTAAGTTAATGTGTCTACCGTGTTGGATATGTCTGTTTTACAGATAGGAGATGTTGTCGCTGTATACTACTAGTTATGTTTTTTACTGCCCCCAGAACCACAAAGGTCTGCCTCTGCTCAAGGTAGATTTCTAAGGTAAAACCACTGTGTAAGGCTAAGTGGAGAGGTAGAGATTGGTGCAAGCCCACGGGATAGCCTCTGAAGATGCACTCCCAGGATTACAAACCAGAACATTGTGCTTTTCATCACAAAGAGAATGCTGGCCATACTGTGCATCCATAAAGTGTGCAGGCACCAGGGAACACGGGTTGTCGCGGCCGTAGGCTACGTCAAGTGAATACTAAGGATAATGTAGGGCTCACGATGTGACACACCGCTTTAGTACAAACCCTATGATGCTAGAATTTCCACTGGGTGGACTAGCTTTAGATCTGCCAGAGGTTATTGTGTACTGCTCAAGAGCAGAATGGCCATGAGTAATACACACACACACGTGCCATCTGGCTAAGATAATCTCCTCTCCATCTGCTTGCCATAGATCTGTAATAGGCTAGTCGTGACATCTCTTATATAACAATCAACATTAGTGACAACACAGTCGTTCTCCATCCTTCCTATTTCTGGATGACCAGCTTTAATGTGCCCGTCCCTGTATATATATGTATTCATACTGTCTTGAACATTCACATGTTTTATGGTACTGGTGCAGATTCTGTCCCACTTGTGATTTTGTGTGCGAATGTGTGTGTGTGTGTGTGCGCGTGCGTGCTAGCCCGTGTGCATGGCATGCGCAAGTGTGCTTGCGTGTATTAGTTTGCCCACACATATGTTTTCAGAGCAGCATGTACAAATATGAATAAAAAATTCATTAGCTTTGGTGATTTATTAACGAAGTTATCGTCGCCTTACATTGTCATAGCTGTTACGCTTTTAGCACGGAACAAGGCCATGTCAAA
Organism: Chologaster cornuta; assembly: GCA_025434125.1. Classification (NCBI taxonomy): domain Eukaryota; kingdom Metazoa; phylum Chordata; class Actinopteri; order Percopsiformes; family Amblyopsidae; genus Chologaster; species Chologaster cornuta. The sequence goes on from JAODVN010000004.1 coordinate 404,743, forward strand.
TATCAGGTCACAGTGCATGTGTGGTGGCCAAGGGGGAATGCGTGGTGATGTGTGGCTCTATGCCTCCGTACACAGGCAAGGCAGCAGGCTCAGATCAGACACCAGATGGCAGCGGACAGCAAGAGTGAATACTCGTCCTACCTGCAGAAGTTCAACCAGGAGCAGAACGAACATTACTACACGGTCATCCCTAACATATTCCAGGTACTGTACTGTGGATAATGCCCTGTCACACACAGCATTTGGACAGTATTTAACGTTCAGAAGGAGCAATGCAATGTCGCGGTTTTATTTATTTATTGACATACGAGCTAATACAATAATGTCTTAGCCTACTTCCCATTCATGACAGCCTAGTGAAGGTATGTAGGAGCTACACTAACAATATTTCGTACTGTAACTACAGATGTGTTTCACAATGATGTACGCAGATGTTCAGATGTTCAGATTGTCAGAGGACATTTTGTTTGTGACAGAGAGGACGGGCTCGTGTGATTGGCTCCTGGCCAGGCAGCGCTTTGCACACACTGTGTACCTGACCACGTTAAACACATGACATTGTCTTATTCAATAGACTTGTTTAAAGACTCATTCAAATGTGACTTTTGTCCGTTCATATGCAAATGTAGACCTTCAGTGTAACGTGAGTATTTCTATTTCAGTCAATCCTCGCACACCGCACACGTAATGAATGCCTCTCGCGCTCACGCTCAACCTGTGACTTTGTGTGCGAGCAGAAAATCCAGGAGATGGAGGAGAGGAGGATCGACAGGGTAGGAGCGTGCTTGAAGACGTTTGCTGAGGTGGACCGCCAAGTGCTGCCCATCGTGGGCAAATGTTTGGATGGCATGACCAAGGCTGCCGAGTCCATCGAGGCGAAGAGCGTGAGTACTCACATTGCTGCTCTGCTGTTTGCTGCTACTATGGCTACACACAGCAACTGTTGGGAGTAGCTGGCTTTATAGGCGCTAGCTCTTTATTAACACTCGGACTGCCAAGAATCTCTGTATACCGAAAACAGCCAACGGGTCAAATGTACCCATGCCTGGATACTGTGTTTCTAGTTCCAAAATGTTCCAGCCAGTAACACTTGCTGACTGTAACATCAGACAGACATAAACGCTGTTTCTTCAAGTGTTATGCATTTTGTGGTGTGTGACCAGCTGACCCTGTGAGAATCTACTGCTATGAATGATGTTAATGGGGGCCCCCTCTCAGCCCCTCCCCTCACTCAGCTCCATGACAACGTTTGAGCTTTTTTCAAAGTTGTGCAATGGGTGGGGTGAAGTCACACTATAAGTCTACCTATTATCTTTGACTCAGGAGTCTCGGCTTCTTCAGTTCACGGGCATTAAGACCTGCAAACAAACTCCAGGCTAATGTCGTTAATACAGTAGTCGGCCCTCATGCGTGTCTATCACAATAGCTCTCATGTGGAGCAGGCGGGTCTTGACACAGTTAGCCAACGCTGTTGCTGTGTTAGCCAACGCTGTGTTAGCCAACGCTGTGTCCCAGTCACAGGCTGACGATACCGGTGACTCACTGCTTCTCTCCCTCACACTGATTCGCTGTGGAGTCACCTCCATTCTAGTGCATAACTCATGGTACCAGCAGAAGCAGCCTCTCTGTAGACACTCGGTGGGAGCAGAGAGAATGCTGTGTGGAAAGGATGAAAGAGTGAACGTGATGAATGGCTGTGTCAGCTGGCGGGGTGAAGGGATGAATCACACATGGACCCCGCCTCCTCACTCCTCCAGCATTCTCAGTGTTGCCAAGTGCCTTTTCTCTGCTCCCACTACAATATACTACCTGTTTTGAGTCTGTTGTTGCACACATCGTATAGGCTAAATGTGTAGAGAACACACTGAGGATAAGGACAGACTTTGTACTCCAAGTGTGACCTTCTTTGCTAATCCAGTGTGCATTTATCATCTGCTCTACCCTGCCTTGTTTAGATGAATTCCAGAATAGGATACACTAGCTTAACACTTGTAAGCGCAAATGAGCAGCGTGATGCATTCCTCATGTTGACTGCCTGCCAAATATGCTGTCCCCTGGGATTACGTGTGTGTCTGTGTCAAGCCTAGCTCCACGGAGATGATTTGAGTCTGTCTCCTATCTGCAGTTAACACAAGTGAGGAATACAGTATCTCTCTCTCTCTCTCTTGTGTCTCTGTCTCTCTCTCTCTATCCCACTCTCTCTCTCTCTCTCTCTTTCTATCTCTCTTTCTCTCTCTCTATCATGAGCTATATCCATCCATCAGTTATTTTCCATCTAGAATACAGTGCCGTATGCACAAAACAAAGTATTTGGCTGTCGGCCCTGTGCTTTAATCCGTTCAGGGTGGCAGACAGAACGTGTTTGGTGCCAAAGGCTTTTCCTCTGTGGTGACCTGTGTGTCTTTATCATAGCTCTGTGTTGTCTCTCCACACTGGGCAGGGACAGGCCTTATCAATATCCTGCCACACATGGCTGACAGGCCCATGAACTGGTGTGTAAACACAGTAACAAGCCACTAGTTTGCAGCACAGTAGTAGCTCAAAGCTTGTCTGTAAGCGAGACTGACTAAAAAATAATATTTTATTTTATAAATATCAATCAAAGTCAATCAAATATACAGCAAATAACTTTCAATCCACATATCTTTTGGTTTACTGATACTGTATAATAAAGACAACCGTTACAGCTCTGCATATATGGTAAATTGAATTGATTTTGGCGGCTGCAGTATAGCATTCTTATGTAAATGCGAGTGTTTGCCCAAGGTACTGGGCATACATACAGTATGTCGATTTTTACCATGCCATTTGAATATATCCACAAACCTATTTTATCTCTGGATTTATTCAGTCTGCTTATTGAGAGGATCACATGTTATTCTCACCTCACAGAGTGGAATAAGACCGTTATGATGACACCATTAATGTGCGTGTGTTCCTGCACTAGGACTCAACGCTGGTGGTGGAATCGTACAAGTCTGGGTTCGAGCCCCCGGGAGATGTTGAGTTTGAGGACTATGGCCAGGCCATGAAGAGAACAGTGTCTGAAACCAGCCTGTCCAACTCCAAAGACAGCAAAGAGAAGTCTGGTGGCAAGACCAAGGGCAAGCTGTGGCCGTTCATCAAGAACAAGAACAAGGTAACAGATGAACGCACCAGCGATTCACACGAACATGTCCTGTATGCTCCAGGTGAAGGCTTCGCTGCTTGTCTCTAGTTTATGGAGTATTCATGGCAGTGTTACTCGGTTTCTTATTATCTGTATGCTGTTATGGCTGTAAGACGGGGTAAAGGTGTACAAAAAGTTGTATTTGTGATCATTGTCAGAATGTTATGTTAATGTTCTGATATTTATTTCATTTCACTCTACTTTTGTCCTAAATGTTTTTATTTTTATTTTTACCACGTTCAGTTCTGTTGAGTTTTCAGTACTTTAAGGTCACATTTGTATTTGCCAATTTTGTTATCATTTGCCACCTGTTGCCTTTCCCCCTGCTGGTCATCACTGGTATTTACCCCTAATGACACGGAGCCTCCCATCTCCAATGTTAACACACTAATACATGTAAATAGCAGCATTCAGGCCCTGGCCTAAACTGACAGCAGAGCTAACATAACCCCGGCGATCAGCCTGGAATGGTCTCCCTCAATGTCCTGCCTCCACACAGCTGAGGTGGGACAATGGCAAGACTAAATACTGTGCCACTGTTGAAGAAGTGAAGTTATTTAGAAAGGAGGAACGTTTTGTGCAATGATATCATAATCTACATTCTTGTGAATAATGATTAGGTTATGCAATAGGGGATTGCTGTTTGAAAACGCTGGTCCTTTTTGCAGAACCATTTCCTACGATCTATCCTTCTTTGTCTACACATACTCAAGCTACAGACATACAGTACACACAATGTACAACATGGATTATTGTCTTATTCATGCAGGCTGGTCTTAAGGTAACTGGCTCTCAGGTTGAATGGAGGCAGTCCTGTGCTGCAATTGCTGTGGCTGGTTGTGATGTCACAAATATGATTAACCTCGCCCCGCCCAAATATGAGACACTAGGTGTGTCCTTACCAAACAGCATGTTTATTATGGTGGTGTACATTAGCTCTATCTGAAGTAACCTTCTGTCTTTGCAGTCTCTTCAGTACATCACTGAGAAGATACTGATCTATTTCAGTTGCATTTAGATTAGTCATATTGCCTTTATTCCCTCTACCCCATGATCCAAAGAGAACTCTAGTCCATCAGTACTGCAACCGGTTGATTTATTAACCATCTCTCAGCGCCTTTGGTTCAAAAGAAGGACATTTGAACCTCTCTCTGCATGCATGCACGCTCATTGAGTGGCACGCTCCAACATTCTGCCTCATTCTTTGACTCACATGCCACCTGCTGGTGGTCAAGCGAATACCGTATGATGGAGAAAATGCGTTTGCGGTGAAAACGTCGTAGCCTGCATGTGCTCAATTCCAAAAGAAATAACAAACTAAATACATTCTGGATAACCGCATGTGCTTTGTGAGAAACATCCGCTTCATTGCAACCACTGCTTTCCCTGTCTCATACGCTGTTTGGCCTTTGAACCATTGTTTTGTCAAACGACATTTAGTTCGCTTGGCTCTCTGCCTCCTGTTCTGATTCGTTTCTGTTAAATGTACTCATTTCTAATATTTGTCGGAGGCTTATTTATTTCATTTTGTGTTCCCTCCTCTTTGTTGTCTGTTATGTTTGATTCTCTTCTCCTGCTCCTTACTCTTCCATAACCTCCTCCTCGTTGCCACGGCTCCCTCCCTCTCTTACCGGTAGCTCATGTCCCTGTTAACGCCCCCCCCACGCCAGCCCCCCCCCGCCCCCCCAGCCTCGACCCTGCCCTCACCCTCTGCTGTTCCCAACGACCCCCAGTCTCCCCAGCAGCACAAGGAGCCGCTCGCACACCGCTTCAACGACTTCATGACCTCCAAACCCAAAATGCACTGCCTCCGCAGCCTGAGGCGAGGGGTAAGTGTGTGTGTGTGTGTGTGTGTGCGCGTGCGCGTGCGAGCGCTCGTCCTCGCCTGTCTGAGTTCCGGCGCAGCACCACTGTATGCGTGAAGGTCTTTTGAAGGTCACACTGTCACTGCAGGACACTTCAGTGACACTTCAGTAACACTGTCACTCATCACTGATTGCTTCCGTATAAATGGCAACGTAGATTATAGATAAACAGTGGCACAGTTCCCCTTATTGGGGGTATACGCTGTATTTTCAAACTACATATTCCTTCTGAAGGACTCAAATATAATTTGCTGTTATTGCTGACAGGTGTAATGCCGTTTCAGCCCCCCCCCCCCTATCCCTGTTAGACGCCTCTAGTCTTCACTCATACAGTGCTGTGCCTGGCATGCTCCCTTAGCACACTGTAGCTGTATGAATCCACGGCACCTGTCTGTCTCAGCACTCTCCTCCTTCCACTGCACTATACTGCTCACAGTCCTCCTCATCAACCCCTGACATTAACAAGGTGCCTGCCTGTGTGTGCAGGGCAGGGCAGTAGCAGGGATGAAGCACTTCATCTTAAACGCACTTCCACTCAAGTGTTGCCTCTTTGGCCTGAAAGGAAAAGAGTTAGGAGCTTGGCAATGTAATGCCCAGGGTATTGTCTTTAACAGGGAGATAGAACAGGCTGATATGCTGAGCTGGACCTGAGAAGACCTAACGCGATACTGAGCTGAACCTCAATATACAGTATGTCAACATCGAATGTTCTGTTCGGTTTATGTATTTTACTTAAGAGTACAATATCTGTGCCCTCAAAAAATGACAAATCTCGGAGCAACGGGAGTCTAAATGCCTGTGTCAGAATAAACGAGAATGAAAAAGTGTAGGAAGCCACACACACTGAGCTTTAGAGATGGACGTTTATGCGTGTAATGTTGTTACACCTAATTAAGCATATAGCCAAAGATGGTGGCGGTGAGGTGTGTGAATGTATTCTAAGAGGAAACGATAGAAGGTCATTAGAAAGAAGGAAGTGCATGCCTGAAAGCTCAACAGATATTGCAGGAAGTGATGGTTATGAAAGAGGAAGTGTAGAAACAGCCTTCAAAAAGAGATCTGCAGAGCACCATCAGACATATTGTTTTTTGAACATACCCAACTTGTCTGTTTGACATTACTATGACGATCAATGGCAAACATGTCAGAAGGCTTGGCTCATAACCATATCACAGCTAGTCCCATTAGGACATAATATATTACATTTGAATTGATTTATGTCCAATTAAACATTTATGTTTTATGTATATACATGTATCGATTTACAACACAACTTTATATTAGTTATATGTATGTTTTTGTTTTGCTTGGGAGTAAATGTGCTATAGCTGCAGTGAATGCATTTAATTGCAATAAGCATATTCTTATTACATTGATTTTGTCCAAGAGGAGAGTTTAAAGTTGAATAAAATACTAGGTTAGGTTTACCTTTACCTCTTGTGTCTTCTGTGTGTGTGTGTGCGTGTGTGCGCGTGTGTGTGTGTGCGTGCGCGTGTGTGCGCGCTACACACATTTCTCTTTGCACTTTTGCTTTACATATTATTAAGAGTAGAAGAAGAGTAGGCCACGGGTGAGGAAGGGCAATGTGCATTGTAGACATACTGTATCATAGTCGCTGCAGCCAGCTGGTGTCCTTAGTTGCTGTGGTTACTAATTGACGGAGCTGTGTTCTCTATGATGATCACTGCAGCCCCAGTCACCGCGCTCGCTCATATATCACAAAGAACTCATGAAGAGGACTCTGGGCCGGCCCACGTATGCTTTCGAGGCCAGGCAATATGTTGTAAGTGTGTGTGTGATGAGAGGGTGTGGCGTGCGCGCGTGCGTGTGTGTGCGTGTGTGCGCGTGCGTGTTAGTGTGAGCTGTAAATGCCAGGCCATGTGCAGCACAGACCACAGTCTCTACAAAGCAGACACTCAAAGGGAGAGTGCATCTTCTGGCAAACAGGTCCTCTATTTGTACTGTCAGTCGGTATCCCTGAGGGGTCACTCATGGACCAAAGAGCCCAGTGTCTGTGCATCACATGCCTGTAACGCATGCACACACATAGTCAAATGAGAGCAGATGATGAGCTCATATCAGCTACAGGCTGCCTGTGCCTTTCCTGTGTCCCAATGCTGAGCACCTGCTGTAGGGGTTCATTCACAAAGTGTGGCTAACACCCCAGATATCACACTAGCTCAGCTTGTAGTGCCCCATAGCGGTGTTGGTTACACTTTGTGACCCGCGCTCATCTAAACCCTGAATTCACCCCTGCAGGGCTTTGTCTGTGATGTTACGTACTGTTTTGTAGCTGCGCAAGCTAGCTGTCTGTAAGGACCATTTGCCCGTTTATCTCTGTTTGTCTGAGAGTCAGTATGGCAGTAAAGAGTTAATCAGCAGGCTTGTGTTTTTCATCCAAACCTCTAACTTGGAGTACTGTCATGGCAACTAGATTTATTATTATGCTCACACAACAACACCGCCTCATATCAGTAAAGCCGTTGCATTGTAATGCACAGCAGGTTATTTTTCTGTTTCTATTTCGCTACCGGTAATGGTGCGGTGTAAATCTCAGTGGAAAGGTGAGAGCCAATGAAACATCTTGAAGAGGGCACGGGTAGTGCTGTTAGGAGGCCCATAGAAGGCCATAGAAGGCCATTCCAGGTGGATAATTTCATTATGCCAAACAGAGTGAGGCAGCCTCAGCTTCTAACAGGATTAGGCCTGTGGGGTTTTGGCTCCGCCAGAGAATGACTGCTAACCTACTCTGCTAGATGATACACTGTCCTTCCAGGGAACATAAGCATTTTTTGCTTTACTATGAACATCTGCAGAAACATTTTCTTAGTTGCTCTTTTTTGCTATTGTTTCCCCTCCCCACAACTGAGTTTTACAAAATTGTTAATTTGTTATTTGACACGTTTTTCTATTTTTATCATGGACATCTGATCTGTAATATGTAATAACAGAGGTGAGATTTGATGTGTTAGTTTGGAATCAGGGAACAATGCATCCGTGTGTAAACTGTATGACTCATTGTTTACTTGTGGAACATCTGCTTATTGTAAAACGTGCTCATACTGCCCCCTGCTGTCATATTTTGATGGCAGAAGAGGGATCAAAATAAGTAAGGTCTCCATCCCTGCCACACAACACCTGTTTCTTTCTACCTCATTCTTCTCTCTTCCCGTCTTCCTGATCTCTCTTCTCACTGTATGCTTGTGCGATGGACTAGCCAACATTGCATTGTGTTTTTCATTAATCCATCGCATCCGAAATGTTGAACTTCACCCTGTCAGAAAAGCAGCTTTGCAACTGTTTCATTTTAAACGTGCTACATTTCCACACAGCTTTCTTCCTCCGCGTCCTCTTTTGGTGGGAAAGCTTGACAAAGGAAAGCGTTCGAAGGAACTGTGTGCCTACAAAATGACAGAATGCTCCGAATGTGCCTCTAATGTTGACCTGTGTCTCTCTCTCTCTCCCCCTTTCTCTTTCCTGCGCTCCACCATTTCTCTCTTGTCCCCTCTCCTCCATGAAGCTTTCTCTCAAGCTGGTAAGCATGACCGTGCAACCACCGTGATTGTAGAGGCATGATCGTGTCGCGCATGAAACCTCGTCCTCCTCCCCAGTAACGCTGTCCGTAAGGGTCGTTGTACGCGCTGGTTTTACACTTTTCATTTGCGTGCATTAGCCCCCCTCCCCACACCCCTCCCCACACCCATGCTCTACGTGACAATTAAAATGTGTTTTTGTTTTTATTTGTTTGTGTTTATATTTGTGCTTGTGTCACCCTGTCGGGTCTCTGTGGTGCAGATTACTCTCAATTCCCACGTCTGGAATCTCATTGAGGTGATCAGACTTATTTATATCTGTCTGTCTAGTCAGTCTCGTAGTCCTTTCTGTCTGCCTCCATTGTTTCGCAACTAACCATTTTGATGGTGGACACTAAGGTGTCTTTAAACTGCATGTTGATATTAGACGCTCTTCTCTTTAAATACAACATATAACATTCCTAGTTGTGTTTCTAGTGGGACTAACAATGGCATCTATCTAACAATCTAAACAATGCCTTCCTTTGAGTAGTGACTAATTCTTTTTAATCAACCATAGGGCATTACATAAATGATTCACGCCAATAAAGGTGTCTATGTTGTAAATAAGTAATTTTCAATACAATTTAAACGATTGACTATATCTTCTGTGACTATTTTTGACTATTTTTATTTTTCAATTGACGTATATCATGTATACTGTATGTTGCATTTGTAGCTAATTATGAGACCATAATAGTACCCACCAGTTGTCAGTATATTAGATAACATTAGACATACAGTAAGTAGCAAATAACATAATATTGATATGAAGTATTGCAATGCATTATTAACCATGTCAATGTGATCACTTATTCATAACGTGCACGTCATTGCTGGAGGTGCATGCGTCAGTGCATGATGTATACCAGTATATTGTTTTGCATGTCTCATAAATGTTGCATGGTGAGAATACGGCTTACGTGCAGTGGTGCCTGCCAACACTACATCCTTTGGTGATTGTACAGTTATGTGCAGCGTTGACCTATCCATACCAAGACACCATTTTTAAAACGTAATCGAAGAATGTGCTGGTGCAGTCAGATACTACAACCTGGAATCTTTTAAAAACACTGGCTGAGCATGTAACCCTGGCTGAGTCAGTAATATGACTCATGAACTCCACATAACGATACCTTAAACGTCTTGAAGCAGGATCCTGTCTGGCCATGCAAAGATCCCTCCCTCACACGAGTGTGCCTGTAAGCATGCAGGCCTCTTAGCCTAGTCAAGCCCTGCACACTGCAGTAGTTAACATCGTATAAGACTGATAAGCACTGCTTTAGGCTTGGGACTCATACACGCCCATCTTCAATATTAGTTTGCAGCAGCTGCATTATTCCCTACAGTAAGTCCTGTTTGGAAAATGTCCCCAGCCATACCAACTGTAATGTGCACGACGCCTCACAGGATGTACAGTACGGAGATATACGGCACCTAAGTAGTACTTGTTACAGGAGCGTACCATTAACCACACAACACTACAAATAAGTGCTTCAAATACAGCGACGAGGAGCTCGTACCTCCATATTGAAGTCAGTACCTCCTTATATCCATGTATGCATCTCTTGTGTCAGGGCTCGGGGCCAGAAGACTTCAGCCACCTGCCCCCTGAGCAGAGGAGGAAGAAGCTTCAAGGCAAGATAGATGAGCTCAACAGGGACATACAGAAGGAGATGGACCAGAGGTATGTAGGCATAGGCCTGCTATGTTGTGTGTGTAAACAGCATGGGTGCTGACACTAGTCAAGAGCAAGATAGCCCTTTAACACTATTGCTCTCCTAGGGAGGCCCTGGCCAAAATGAAAGACGTGTACTTGAAAAACCCCGCCATGGGAGACCCTGCCAGCGTGGACCCCAGGCTAACGGAGATAGGGCAGAGCATTGAGAAGCTCCAGTCGGAAGTGCAGAAGTTTGAGGTGAGTCAGCTCCCGTCTGTCTCTGAACTGTTAGTGTTGGCAATGCCGTGGTGTTTGCTTTATGTGAGACGGTAAATAATGACACTCTGCGGTTAGCCAGCTCCATGCTAGCCTGCCTCCCTATTAGGTCAATACTGGATGTACACTAGCAGTACTCCTGGCTCTGTATGGAGAGCATGGCCAGGATTACTGTAAACCCTGTGTGGCTTTACAAGACGTTGACTTTGGCACTTTATAAGGACTAATGGTCTATAGAAACAGTGTTGTACAGATTGAAACTCTCTAACGGCCCACTCCTCTATTGTATTAGTCTGTTGATATCAGCAGTGCAAAAATGTTGATTTGATTTGAACCGCTGAAAGCATGTTCCCCTGTGTGGCTCTGACTAACTCCTGGGCTCACACTATTCTCCTGGGTGCTATGTGGCTCTGACTAACTCCTGGGCTCACACTATTCTCCTGGGTGCTATGTGGCTC
>JAODVN010000004.1:824151-835383 GCA_025434125.1 Chologaster cornuta
ATAAACTATACCAGTTTAAAGACATATTTTTAATAAAAAAATAAGCAAATACATGTTTTAGTTATCAATAGGCAGACAATCTTGTTGGCTGTTCAATAAATATATATTATTTTAAATCTATAATTTCTGAAATACAAATGTAAGTCAAAAAATAGGAATTAAACATACACTATAGCCATTGGCTACAATATAGGCAGACATAAAGGTAATTAAATAATGAAACAATTGAGACCAAACTAAAGGTATATTTTTCTTTATTTACCGGAACCACATTCAACAATGAATCAACAATCAAGCGAGAAAATATAATGGTCTTTTTACAGAGGTTTGATTTTGTTCAGTGTTGAGTGGGATTTAAAGTGTCACTGATAATATCAGTCTATGCAGTTTCAATGTTACATAATGTAGACAAAGGCATTCGGATACAAGAAAACACCTTAGTATGCAAGACACTGTTGTATTAAAGCATCAACTGTCCTGATAGCAAATACATTGTTCAGTGAATAAATCAGTTGACAGCTGGCCTACGATTATGACAGGAATGTTCAAAATCATGTAGGCCATCAGTAATATCACAAGTCTCTCCATATCAAACATTGTGCAACCCCCCCCCCCCAAACATTAAAACTGTGATTACTAAGCATATCTTCCTATGTAGAACAATCAGGTATTTTTTAAGCATTGTTATTGCACACCTGACCATCATCTATAAATATAAATAGCAAAGCATATTATAGCTAAGGCTCATGCATGACAGTGTATTGTACAATAATGGCTAATGAAATGTGTGTGAAAGATTTGACTTAAGTTTTTCATGCAAGGGAGTAATGCCATTGGTAACGTCTTACACAAATCAAGGAATGGAGTGCATGTGCGTAAATGAGAGGCCTCATTTTGGGGAATATCACAAATCCTGGTCAAGTAAGGCCTATGCTTTTAATTCAGCGGTACAGATCCCTCATTAGGCTGCTGAAGTCTGCAGTTCTATTTATTACACAGGACAGGCCTACACACAACGATGGGCAGTAGATGCAACAGGCATGAGGTTTTGTTTATTTTCTTTAGAGAGCCAACCTAAAAAGAGACAAAAAGTGTAGAATTAAAACATAAAACAAACAGCATCATTTAAACAGTATTCAATGCATTCGTTCATTTAGCAGAGGACAATCGTGTGAACATAAGCAGGTGCCAAAGTGAAAACAACAGTGCGGTTCGATGTGCAATTTTAAGTTCAGATTTTTCCCATTTATCTATAACATGAGTGGCTTTATTCATCCCCATGGAAGAGCTGTATTGATATCTTAGTCTAGATTATATCTACGATCAGGGTCTGAGCTAATGCATTTTTGTTTAGTGATGAGTCCACACAATGTAGCGTGGTGCAGTAGCCCATGTGTGAAATTAAATCCTTGCACCCCCATACTGTAGCGGGTTATTTTTTACTCCGCACATCCAGACCCTTTCGGGAGCTGCAGTGCATTTGTTATGACGTCATGTAAAAATGTACATTCAATAAGCTGAAACAGCAGTTGACTGAGTCTGTTTGAATCCAGTCATGTTTTCAGATATATGATCGGATCTCTTTGATCTGCTTCTGAATTTAAACACCATTACATTAGACAGTGCACTGATGTTTGCAGCCATTATAAATAACCAAGGCCAGATTTAGGGTAACGTGTATGTAAGCCTATTACAAAACATAAGAAATACTCACTAGTGACGAGGCCCATGGAAGGCATTGAAGAAGAAAAGACACTTGTTAAGTAGAACAAGGTGTGAACAGCTACATGCTGCTACCAGAAAACACTTCAAACAGGGTGGTTATTCACACATTGCTATGGAAATAGAAAATGCCAGTAAAGTGGTGTTTGTTTAAGTACACTACACTACACGGTATATCCCTTATATTACAAAACTTTACACCTTTAACATTAAATACACTCTTTACACAAACAAAGTGAAAGGAAAAAAAATACTTATCTATATTATAAATACCCCTACCAAACTGTTTTGTGCCAATAAAACAAAGGATTCAGACTGTATATTACTGTATTCAAGTATTTTATGCACATACAAAACAAAACATAAACACTCAATTCAAATGATCCTGCATACCCACATATCTCTATCATATTAAATAAAGACAGAAAACACTTTGATTCAAAGGGTTCATGAGTGTATTTTTCTCTCCTTTGTTGTAAAAAAAAACAAACAATTTGGGGTCTCATTTGACATACAAGTTCATGTGTGGATTACTTGATTAGTATTTGCACGTTTGCCACATTACCCTCCTTTGAATCAAACCCCATGCTCTAATGCAGATGGCAAAATTGGCACTCTCCCTACCCGATCCACTCGCAAAACACAAGACAAATTAAGTTAATGAATGTTGATAGCAATTAAAATACATAAACATATCCTTAAGAAAACAATATTACGGGGGGAATTTGGATTTCTGCACAAGCAAATGAGGGCACACCTCGGATGTTATATTGCAATTACAATGAAGACGAGGCATCTGGAGATGAGCAAATATCCATAGTAATGAGGTAGCTGTGCTCTGCCTAGCGCAGAAAAACTGGCTTAAATTATAAGATTTTTTTACACCAATGCAGGGGCCATACATAATTAAATTAGGAACCATAAACAATATACTTTTCATGCTATGTTAAGGATCATGCAGCTTTCGTTTTCAGGTAAATTCATTTCTTTCCTCCCATTCCCCCTAGCGGTGTATATGAGCGTACAATTTCCAAACCTCTCCCATTTTTCTGTCGCACGTTTGCTTGTCCACTGGCTCTGCAAGAGTTCTATGTTTATACTGAAGACACAATGGTAAACATTTGAAAATAAACCAAGGCGCACTCTGCAAGACACTGGTATAAACACCTCACAAAAGCAAATGAACAAAACTAACTAAAATAGTTGCATAAAATAGTGTTCAATCTCTGTACAGGTCAAATGACTATGTTGAGTATCTGAATGTATATGAAAAGGGAAGCTTTAACATAACAGTTTCAACTGTTTGCACTGTAGTGAAATGAGATGAAGGATAATCCCAAATCATTAAAAATACAAATTTAAAAAGGCATTATTGACAAACAAAAACAAATCTAGACAGTAATTCCATTTTCGACAAGCGTTAACGCTCACAGCTACAGGAAGGATGGTCCCCTAAACATTTTAAGACTCGCCCATCCTATTACCCTACATTTTACTTAGTTCTCACTGTTATTTTACCTAACATTATTTTGTTTACGATTGGTGCGTTTAAACTTGGTCCTTCTGGTGCACACTTGCCAGGCACACGCACTTAAACTCTACACAAACTTAGCTATGCACACACGGGGGGAAGCGGAGGGTCGTGGAGGGAAAGGGGGTGAAGGGTCATGTGAAAAGTCAGGGCAGTGCTCAAGTCAGTCAAGAAGACCAGAACATGTCGGCCATGTTAGTGTCGCAGCTGTAGAGCCACACCATCAGGGGGAGGGAGATGGCCACGAAGGGCCAGGAGATTCCCTCCAAGCATGCAGACAGGGGGCAGCCGCCGGCGCAGGCGGGCCTCTCTGCCTCTTTACCGGCCTCCAGGTAGTTCCTGGCGGCGAACTTGAGCAGCTCGTCCAGCAGGATGACAGGCAGGGAGATCTTCAGCACCACCAGCCACTGGGTCAGGTTAAGGGGGGTGATCTGGAAGATGATCTGGACGGGGGCACAGGCACACAAGGGCTTTAGGGTCCAACTGTGCGCACAAACACACGCACGCACGCCACGTGACCATAAATCTTAAGGGGGGTCTATTGAGCATCTCAAATCACATCTAGGACCCTGGTCCTCTAGACCGACTAGACCCAGAGTGAAATCACCGGGGGCCTCGTTAAAAAAAAACGTGGAGTGAACAGCCGAGGCCCCGGGCGAGGCTTCACTGGTGCCAAACGCGTGTTAAAGAGCAGCGGCGGAACCCGCGACAGGCGTCACGGACACACGATTAACACGACCAGCCGGCCCGCCTTAATGTCAGTGTGAGGCACAGAAGCCGAACAGTCGAGCGGACTGACGCTCTCGCTCAGCTCAGCTCAGTTGAACGTTAACACCGGCCTAGGCGCCAGTCGGCCGTCTCCAGGAGAACTCACCGGAAGAGGCTCCACGTAGAGGATCAGGAAGTGGAGGGACATGGAGAGGCAGATGGCTCCCAGAAGCCACACGTTGTCCCAGGGGGGCATACGCAGCAGGGACTGGTTCTCCGACACACTGGAAGAGACGAGAAGCGCACATTGGAGAGGTACGCTCAACGTTTGGTTTGGAGTCAGGCTGCACTACGCATCTCCCTGCACACGGGGCGTGTCAGGACGCAACGCTGCCTGGGCTGACCTGTTGAGGGCGTTGCACATCTCGATGGTGACGAGCACGGACAGTGCCATGGTCATGGGGTAGGGGGACTCGAACACTACGCAGTCCACGCCCTCGAAGTCTGGATTCTCTGGACCGCACTGCAGGAAGTGGCTCTTTGGGGGGGGTAGAAAAAGAACCGTCAGACCACACTGTACACACGCAGAAGTGCGGACCCAAATGTGGATAGACGCTTTGCTGCTGCTCACCAGATGGTAGAAGGTGACGCGGGGGCCGTCTTCCGCAGCGACAAACCACCAGGCGGCGGCACCAACCGTGGCGGCGCCCACATAGCCTGGTGAGAAGAGGCATAATGTCACAACGTACACAAGGTAGAACAGACGTTGCCAGAGAAAGGCTGAAACTTCCAGTAGCAGTGTAACGGAGGAGCAACAGCAGCGGTTAACTCTACATGATGGTGATGTTATGCGTTAGCATGCAGGAGAAACATGTGACGTACATCTGCTAGCGGCCCCTGCAGCTAGCAGCGTGCTAGCTGCAGGGGCCGCTAGCAGCTAGCAGCGTGCTAGCTGCTAGAGCAACAGATCAAGTAGTGAAACACTATGCATTGTCAAAACCCATCTGGCAACTAACACACAGTAGTAGCAGGGGTATACGCAGTGTATAATCAGTGTTCAGCTTGCAATAGCCAACTGCACCTTTAAAACGCGTCGACCCCCACCCAGGACACGTGCCCTACTCACATCCGATGGCCAGGTATCTGAAGAACAGCCAGCCGGAGATGAGGGGCTCGCGGGCGTTGCGCGGAGGCTTGTTCATGATGTCCAGGTCCGGGGGGTTGAATCCCAGGGCGGTGGCGGGCAAGCCGTCCGTCACCAGGTTGACCCAGAGCAGCTGCACCGGGATCAAGGCTTCTGGGAAGCCCAGTGCTGCAGTCAAGAAAATGCTGGGGGCACAGAATGCATTGCTGTTGTTAACGCTGCCTTTATAAGCAGGCCTTTAAGACCCGTGTCTGACTCCAGCCACTGTAACTTTGAAAAATGTTGAGGAGTGGCTGAGATGGTACTGTTAACATTTTAGTTTGACAACGTATGAGCGTATTAAGAGTACCGTTGAAAACCAGCCAGGTCCTAGGTTGACTTAACAGATATGACGGGTAGTTCTGTTTTCTGCCCATAAAATGCAGATATTTATAAAAACATTAATTTTGTCAATATCAACAGCAGCACTGATGCATCTCGTTACAGATCAAACTTAATTTACAGCAGAAATATAACTAAATAAACAAAACAAACAAACACTTTAGGGTGCAGTTACACTTTTCTGTTTGTTATTTTTACCATTCCACTTTGCTTTATAAAATGTGTCGCTGATTGACAAATTGAACAAATCTGACAGCATTAGATCATTCTAACTTCAAGCTCAAATCAAAACAGCATCGCTCTGCAGTCCTCCAAGGTGCCGCCTCTTTAAGCGTAGTGCTATGGCTTTGTTGATGTGAGCAGTGGTCACCACTTTGTTTTTGTTCCCATTTACGGAGCCAGTGCTTTGTACAATTATCAGACCATTTGTTCAATGCGCACAAAACGGCAAGCTAGCGAGATGCGAGGAGACATTTGTTGGAACTTGACGTGTGAGAGAGACGTCATGAGACTGAACAGGGAGCGCGTATCGTGAGCACGTGTGCGTGAACAACTCCGCATCTCTCACCAGACGACCTCGCCCACGTTGGAGGAGATGAGGTATCTGATGAACTGTTTCATGTTGTTGTAGATGGCCCTGCCCTCCTCCACGGCGGCCACGATGGTAGCGAAGTTGTCGTCCGCCAGCACCATCTCCGAGGCCGTCTTGGCCACGGCTGTGCCCGAGCCCATGGCGATGCCAATCTCAGCCTTCTTCAGAGCAGGCGCGTCGTTGACGCCATCGCCGGTCTAGAGCGAAGACAAAGGCAACATGTTTACATGTAATACAAAACGTAGCACATCAGGCATAGCAAGGCTAGTAAATACAGGCTTAACCCACCCATCAGTCGGTTTGGATCAAATCAAACTCCCGCAGGAGCTCCGCCACACACATTTACTTTATTGTTGTTGCGAGCGTACCATTTAATTCTTTTAGCATGCACAGAACGATAAGATGGCAGTATGTGAGGAAGTATTTATTTAGTTAATTATTTAGGTAATTTGACAAAAAGTGCATTGGCATTCATTAAAGCCCTATACGTACTGGTGGCATAGTTGTGTATCTTTACACAGGAATTGAAAAAATCCAAACAGCTTGCATAAACTTGACTTGGCTGTGCCAAAAATTACGTTGTGGTTCATCTTATTGGTGAAAATTGTATCTTACTGAAAAAAAAAAGAACCACCTTTCAGCTGTAGCAATGTCAGTTTAATGATCTTGTTAGGACCTGCCACAGGATTAGGGATGTGCATTTTGGTCATTTTGACTGCTCGAGTACCCGACAGAAAACG
This sequence comes from Chologaster cornuta, assembly GCA_025434125.1. NCBI lineage: Eukaryota > Metazoa > Chordata > Actinopteri > Percopsiformes > Amblyopsidae > Chologaster > Chologaster cornuta. Next base: position 830,970 of record JAODVN010000004.1, read on the forward strand.
AGCGAGTACTGGAGTACTTGCTGGGTCATAACATCCACTCGACTGGTAGAGATCTTTAAGTATATCCCTGTAGCTCCTGAAAATAATAGGAAAATAAATACACAAATAGCCAATATTCTCGTTTGGCCAATTAATGTTCAGTTTGGCAAGCGCACATTTTTACCCAGCCAGACTTTTTGGAACCTTTTTTCAGCGTACCGGCAGCATATTAAAGTGGCGCCACATTTAGGCTATACGTCAGTGTCAGCATTTGCTGGTGATAGCCTGCACAGTTACCGGTAGCTAGCATGGCGGACGCTGCAAAAGAAGGCAAAAACGTACAATTTCCATGCAGAATGGGAAGAGGAATTTATTTTTACATTGGTGAAAGACTATGTATGTTGTGCCACCAAAAACAAGCACTCTAAAAGAGGAACTCTGGAGCGGCACCACAACATTAACCACCAGAAATTCAAAGACAGCTACCCACCAATTGATCAGATGATGCATGGCTACTGGACCTAGGGTTTCTGACAGACCTAACTGCAAAGCTGAATGCACTTAACAACGAACTGCAGGGAAAAGACCGTCACCTGCCCCACATGATAAGTGCAGTAAATGCGTTCAAGGCAAAGCTCGGCGTTTGGACCACACATCTGAAAAACGGTAGGCTGACACACTTTAACAATCTTGAGAAAATGTCAGGGGCCATTGAAGATCAGGATGCTTTTCATCCTGAGCAGTATTGTGATCACCTGGACAAAGTGGCAACTGAGTTCAATCGGCGTTACAAATGTGATACTACATTATATACATGGGAAAGGCACATTTTTATTTTGTAATTTACAGTGCTACATTTTCAAATGTTAATAGGCATAATTATTTGATTTGATGTAATTCATATACAATAAGCCTAACAATTAGGTACATTTTTGGCTATATTTATAATTTTATAAATGTAAAATGATAGTACTTTTTTGTTGATTTTATTCCTAAATAAAAGGGGTTAAGCTGGAAATACAATTAGGCTGTCGTTATTCCTCAACTCTTTAGTAGGTAGATCTTGCATTTCACCAAGGCCAAGGTCAGGGCTCTTGGGGTTGAAAAGGTTGGTGACCACAGTGTTAGACTATTGCAGTAAAATGTTACATCATGTTATAATAGCCTATTCATTTAATGAATTCACACATTTGTGTGTCGTCATCGTCGATCATGAAACGGGTGATACTGGCATCACCATGGATACCAACTGTAATCAGCAAGAGTGGTCACGTAGGACGTTGCATTGTGGCCTCAGAGAGAGGGAGCACTTCTCACCATGGCAGTGATCTCGTCGTAGGACTGCAGGAACTCCACGATCTTGGACTTGTGGGAGGGCTCCACGCGGGCGAAGCAGCGGGCCTTCACCACCGCCTCGCGCTGCGCGGCGGGCGTCAGGTCGTCGAACTCGCGGCCGGTGTACGCCATGCTGGAGACGTCGTCGCTCTCGCTGAATATGCCGATGCGCCTGCAGATGGCCACGGCCGTACCTGCATACGCACAAGGGGGAGGGGTCAGCTCTCTAGCGGTTGTTGCTACGGTTGGGGGGAGGCGAGGGACTCCTTATGAAGTGGGCAGTGGTCCCTGAGCATGTAAACTGCCTGATTCAAAACAATGGGCTGCTCATTAGCATCAGGCGTATTGTTGGAGCAGGGAGGCGCGCACTACAACATGCAGGAGAAAACCAGGACTTGGAAACGATGTCACTAACAACATGGTGTTAGTGGCCTTACATGGAGCGCTGCAAACGCAGACTTCTGCTCTGCATGAACCGGGGATCAGTCACCCACCCACCCACGTTCCCAAAACATTCAGCTCCACTCTCATAATGTCCTCCAACATGCTCCCCAAACCTACCCTTGTTGTCCCCGGTGATCATGATCACTCTGATGCCGGCCAGACGACACAGCTTGATGGAGGCCGCCACTTCGGCCCTGGGGGGGTCCAGCATGCCCACACAGCCAACGAACGTCAGGTCGGTCTGGGGGAGAGGCCGCGGGGAGAAGTGGAAACACGTTATCATTCATGCTAGTCTCCGCTCACGTCAGAGTTAGCCCCTCGAGGGGATCAAGGCAAACAACGTGCACTTGCCAACGAAGGACACTTTCATGGACCGATTGAACAATCGCATCACGCAGAGATCAGTCAACTCATCCATTATTTCATCATTATACTCTAATTGATACCTACCTAGAGCTGTAGCTACCTACCTGGCTGTATATGTGCTATGGAAGGGTTAGCGTGTTAGCTTGCTAACTTGCTAAGCAATGCTAAAAGAGTAGATTTGCTAATAAGACATTGTTCACCAACATTAAAGCTGTAAAGACGAGCCCCAATACACTGTTGATGTCAGAGGGCTGTTAAGGTGCAATTTTGGTCCAGAAACACAATGTGGGATGTTTATCCGGGAGCACCAATTACATTGCAAGTTTGTACAGACGCAAATGTCAGGCCAACATATTGTGTCACAACTATGTGAATGTTGCTATATGCATTGTGACACAGCTGCAGGAAGGATAAGAAGGTAAGGTAGGTTGTAAAGATTTCTTTCTATTCGATTACGTCAACCATTTTTCCATTACTTATATTGTTAACATGATTGTGCATTTATTCCCTGTATGAAGCACTTTGAGCTGCAATTCTTGTGTTAAAAGTGCTAAACAAAGATCATCATCATTATAATTCACATCATCCAAGTTCACTGAGGGGGAGGCCGGGTGTTCACAGCCCCTACAGCCTCACCTCGTACTGGGCGAAGCGGGTGGCATCCTCCAGCACCATGTCCATCCTGCTCATGGGGTTGTCCCGGGTGGCCAGCGCCAGGCAGCGCAGGGTGTCCCTGCCCGTGCCGTACTCCCTGATCACGGACAGCACCTTGTCCTTGATGCCCGGGGTCAGGGGCACCTTGCTGTTGCCCACGCGGATGTGGGTGCACCGGTCGATCACGCCCTCGGGCGCTCCCTGTAACACAGCGGGCGGGGCGGGTCAGAGGGCGGGGTCGGTCATTCTGCAGGATACAATCAACGCAAACTCCCTCCGCCGCACACGTTGAAAAGCATTGTGAAGAAAGCAAAGCGTGGTGCTGCGGGTTTGTTGTTGTTGTGAGCGGTATTACGTTTTTTACACGCACGGAGAGCGGGAAGTTGAGCTGAGGAGATATTTGGTGAATTTGAATACAATACTGACTATACCTTTAAGGAATACAAACTTAAGTACGACTCAACTACGTTAACCTCACTTAGCTGAAACTAGCCAATCTAACCAAGGACTAGATACAAATACAATTTGTGGGGACAATTGGGTTTGCAGCAGTTATTCATAAAGGCATCAGAGGCCACAGACAAACTCTTAAACACATTAGACTGGCCAGAGCGTCTGGGCACGCCAATTATAATCTAGCATTAATTGTTTAGAAACTTGAAAGCTTGTGGAACAAAGACGGAACCTACTGCAAAAACACCTAGTGACCCATCCTTTTGCATGACCTTGTTCCACTTCAAGAAAGCGTGACGCAGCCAGATTCCTTACCTTGACAAACATCTTTCCCATGGAGGAGCGGGCCTTGTTAGGAGTGCAGTAGACAGACATGGACTTTCTATCTCTAGAAAACTCCAGGGTAAATTCCTTCTTCATGAGCTGTTTAATCACCTAGAGAGACAGAGGCACAACAACATTAGAGTCCAATGGTAAATGGACTGCATTTATACTGTTCTTTTCTAACCTGCCACTCAAAGCGCTGTACAGTATCCCCACACCCACAGTGGTGATGGCTGCCATGCAAGGCGCCCCCTGACAACCGGGAGCAGTGCAACCGTGCCTTGCTCAAGGACCACCGGCCACCCCCGCGAAAGGTGTCGCGGACATGAGCCGAGCTGCGCGGGTCCACAGAGTTCACTTACGGAGTTGCAGGCGTTTGCCCTCTCCACCTTGGACAAGGTCCTGACGTCCGTGTCGAACACGTTCATCTTCTCCACCAGGCATGTGAGAGCCGTCTCTGTGGCCTCGCCGACCTTCTCGAACACACCTTTGGTCTGGAGGAGGATGAAAGGGGGTGAGACAACACAGGACAAGGGAGCTGTGCTGAGAAGGAAAGGGCGCCGTGGCAACACGCACCTCGTTGTAGTCCAACGAGGAGTCGTTGCATAGGGCACAGATGGAGGCCAGCTCCACCAGGCCATCGTACTGGGAACACTTCACTGGTTTCCCGTCGTGGAACCTGAAGGAACAGCGGCGAGGGGTTTAGATGCACAGCCACGTCTATAGCGGCATGCGTGTTCCAATGCACGGTCACGTCTATAGCGGCATGCGTGTTCCAATGCACGGTCACGTCTATAGCGGCAGGCGTGTTCCAATGCACGGTCACGTCTATAGCGGCAGGCGTGTTCCAATGCACGGT